>VZTB01011689.1:0-44625 GCA_013397245.1 Thryothorus ludovicianus | reverse complement strand
GGGCGATGCGCCAGATGGCTCCGGGGAGAGGCAGGTGCGCGTCCTTGGCTGTCCGAGCGACCAGGAGGGAGAGGAGAGCTCGGGTCGGGAGCGGCCGGCCCCGGTTGCTGGTGGGGCGCGGTGCGGGCGCCCTGCAGCGGGGCCCTGGGCCCGGGCGCGCCCGGCAGGGCAGCCCCGCTCCCCGCAGCTGCCCACGGCCCCCGGCAGCAGCCCTAGCCCGCAGGAGCTGAGCTGTGTCCGCCGCAGAGGGACGGGGCTGCAGTGCCCGGTAGCTGTCCAGGGCCGGTCGCTGTCTGGCGCAAACCAGCGGCGATCCATCCCGCTCCAGGCAAATAGCGCTGGGTGACTGCGCCAGTTCTGGGCGAGCAACGAGGCGTTGGAAGCAGCGATCGGCAGCCTCCGAATGGAAATAAATTTGTTTAGAGTGAAACTAGGGGCGTCACTTGAAGACACTGAGTTTAGTACTATAGGCACGCTCCGGGCTGCTGCACTTCTGTTATTTACAAACGTGTTCGAGTCACCAGGAGATCGCAGCTGAAATAGAAATAATGATAAAAGTAAACAATAGGTTTTAGCCATGCAGCCTGGCTGGTGGAGGAGATTTCAGATTAAGTCATTGAGAAAACTGGAATTGAACTCTACCACTTACAAGCAGTAATGTCTGAAAGCCCCCGGGTCTGCAGATGTCTGTAGTGCTGTATTTTACAGATGTAGAACTTGCCTCGTTTGTCGTTTTTTTTTGTGGCATACGATCTTGTAACTGTGACCATTATGAAAACGTGACAAGGGAAAACATTGCTACGGTACTGCAGTTCATTACCAGCAGCACTCCGTGCCGTCTTGCCACAGTTTATATTGCATGGTGGTGAATGTCATATTAATGATGCCAGTTAGGTACCAGACAACCGAGTGAGGCAATGTCAGCTCTTCTGGAAGGTTTTTCATTTAAAATAAAGATATTAATCTCTAGATTATACAAATAGGTACTGAATCTCCAACAATATGGAAGTGGTGCACCTCTTTAAAAACAAAAACAAAACCTAGGAAGCAATTCAGTGTAATTCTGATTTACGGCTGCAGTATTCTGACTCCTTTTCAATCAGTAAGATACAGTGACAACTTAAAAAAGCAGGAGGTGATAGAGGATAATTTCCATTACCTAAGAAATTAGTTATATCAGTTCTATTAAATAGGAGCTATTTGAAAATATCAGGTACTGCTGTGCCTGTCAGGAGGCTCATCAGGCAGTGCACACACCAGAGTTTCACATCTGTGTGAATAGCAGCACATGGTCTCATTGTAACGACAGGTTTCCAAACTCATTTTCTTTGTGTTTCTGTCTTCTGTAATGCTTAGCAAGATTAAAGAGGCTGCATAAAAGCAGGAAAAGCAAATTTATATCATTCTCTGTCCACAGAAGAGTAAAACCACTAATGAAGCAGACAAATCTGGCAGAGCAATTCTTTTTAGTTCAGACCCCAAAACAACACTGGGAAAAAAATGTTCCATTTTCTATCTCTGGCACTGTCTGGCACTGAAAAACAGGATGAGGCACTGGAATGAAATGGCATAAATGAACTTTGGAAACTTTGCTTCTAGCCCTTTTTGCTGTGGCATGCTGTGCAGAGGGCGTGAAAATGGCCTTTTATTCATCACTCTGTGTGACATTTTCAGAGGTATTCAGATGTTCTTTGCAGGCTCTTTTGACTTTGTCGAGGTTCAGGAATAAAACAGCTCAGAAGTCCTTAAGATTACATTAAAATTAGAAATTGTTTTTTATCAGAGCTAATTGAGTTTTCATAAATTAAAAAAAAAGTGAGATCAAGTGGATCCTACACCACATTAAACATAAAAAGATTCCACATGGCAAACAATAATTTAATTTGATTTAACTGACTTTTGCTGACTATGAACAATATATGTTTCTGTGGAAAATTATTTATATAAAAATTTTAACAACATTTTGCTTGCAAAAAATGACAGGTTCTGACTGAACACACTTCAGAAATGGAACTAGTACTCAATTATTTGTCTTGCTTTATGCTAAATAAAATAATGATTTTCTGCCCTGCAGGTTGGGAAGCAAATCTATTTTATGAACCTAGGAACAGGAAACAGGGGGATGGTAAATTCTTTCTTTTCCAGAAATAATTGTGCAGTATCCTCATGCCTAGAAAGACAACTTTCTATGTGCCTTTGACACTCACAAACTATTTCGCTTATGGAGATGAATCACAAGAGATATTTCCAGTATACACGATACATTTCTAGTCATGTCCTACATAATTTTCAGGTAATAATTTATTTTATTGATCAACCATTTTAAAATAATGCCTTGGGGAATAAAAAAAAAAAATCATTTAGTACAAGGCTATCACTGAGTCAAGACTGCTGTCTTCAGGCACTTTTATTATGACAGAGATGTTGTACTCGACTTACTCAGTTATTTACTGATAGTAAAGTGTTTAAGTATCGCCATCTTATGGTAAAATATGTAACAAAAATTTATATATAGTTTATATATATAGTTTATTCCCCAGTCTCTGAAACATTAAGATTTTATCTAAGCCATAGTAATTTATTGCCCATGCTCTTGAATTCTTTCTTTTAAACTTGATATAAAATATTGATTGACTATAAAAATTCTTTAACAACTGGAAGGCAGCTCACTAATGATTAATTTCAACACAGTGCTAATTACTGAATTTGAATTTAAGGTACTTATTGCCTGTTATATTTGTTGACTTTATTCTATTTTTTCTCTGTATTTACATAGGACTTTTTTTTTTTTTAAGTATCCATTCATTAAAGATTTATTTCCAACACGGTGGCTTGACATTCAGCAGAAAGCCAGCTACAGTGAGAAGATTTGGATAGAAAAATCTTCCTTTCTCCTGCTCATAAGTGGAATATCTTGGAAAAAGGAAGTATCCAGTATTAGGAAATTTATTCTAAGAGTTACTGCTAGATGGCATCTCTGTGCTGCTTTTCTGCACCTGGAGTTTTCTGTAATGACCTTCACAATATGTAAAGTGGACTTCTTTCATAAAGGTCGCTTTGCTGACCATCATTTGATAATTGCAGTGGAAAAACCAAGTAAGCATTTTGTAGTGTGATAAAGCTGCTCCACATAGAAATCAAGCTCAGCATTTTCTAGATGGCATTTTGTAAGTTTAATTTTGTAAATCTAAATAGATCTGATAAATATGTTCATGTTTCAGTGCAGTAAATGACCTTTAGGCCTTTAAATTTTATAATGGTTTTATACCATACATCTGTTTATTTTCCATTGTTTGAATTTTTGCAAAAAAATATTTCAGAGAATGACTGCCAAGTACAATCCAGACAGAAACTAAGTACAGTATATTAACGACAGTTACAGAAAGAAACTGTGATTTATATTCATTGTGTGGGATAATAGGATGGTTGGGAATATTAACATTAAAAAACAAAAGCTGGTTTGAATCAGCTGTCTGTTTTTGAACAGACAGCTTTGCATCTTTAGAATGGCTGTGTTTCTAGATTTTAAAAACCTATGATTTTTGCACATAATCAGACTATATAAATAGCCACTCAAATCTTTATTTTTCCCAGATTTCAACAACTTATCAGTAGGAATCATAGTGCACTGCCTTAGTGCTGGTTAGCAATACAAATTAATTTATCCCTATTGCAAGAATTTATAAGAATACAATGTACAGCAAGGGTTACGACAATAAACTATTTTACTGAAAATGTAACTCATAGGAGTACAATACACTGCTAAATTAAATTTTGTTACCTACCTGGAAATTAATGTACTTTGTTTCCTACAGTATTAGTCGTTAGTGTGTATGAAAATCATTCAATATTATTTAGCCTCCAAGGTTTAAGAATGCTCTAAATCATTAATTGCTAACTGTGGTCAAGTCTCACTTGGTGTCTGCTCTCTCATTTCTGAGGAAATAGCCATTGAAGAGCATCCTATTACTATCAATATGTCCTGGCCTCTCTCCCACGTGTCATTCCAGATATTTTACTCTCACTCTAGTAACCTCAGTCAATATATTAAGACCTAAGATTGTAGTTAACACTACTTATTCTTCCTGCAGTAATCAATGCAGTGCCTTCTAACCTTTCAGTCCTGAGAAAAAAGGATGCTTCGTGTATTTCTGCTTTATCCACACTCAGTGACATACATCCACTATTGCATTTTATAAAATAACAGAAAGGTATTCACTGCATCATTTTAAGGAAGATATATTTAGATATTGGAAGAGAATATGCAAAAAACACATGTGGGTGACATCTGCATGATGTCTGCAACAGGTATCTGTTGCTGTCAGATATCATGTGGTCTTTAAGGGCTTTTTAAAACTGTTGATGTATGGGAAGAGGTTTGTTTGTTTTTTTTCCTCTGGTTAAAAACTGAGTCCTCTGTTGTTCATGGCTATTATGACTTCTGCTCATTTGAATGCACTCAAAACCAATTATATATGTTACACAAAATCTCAAAAATAGTTGTATATGTATACATGTACACAGACAGACATATCCTCACAGTTGTCTTTCCAGTAGAGGCATATTGCCTTCAGGTAGCGAGGCTTCCACCTTTCTTCTATGTTTGGCCAGGTCATGAGCGAGTGAAACAGAATCAATTCACTAAATCTGCAAAGAAGAAAAAGCTGAAGCAGAGAAGGCAACCGTCAGGAACAAGAAATGCAGTATTGAAGCTACTAAAACTACATCAACTCTAAAAATGGCGTTTCTAGTTGGCTACAGATTTAACACAGTTGTGTTAAAATTGCAAGTTCAAATACTTGAAATTCATAAGGGACCTATTAAGAAATGAACAGGCAGTCTTCAGAGAGGGGCCTAATCTATTTGGGGCACTGAAATCCCCTCTTTCAAAAATGCAGTATGACAAAAATGCTTCAGGGCATCACCTAGGCATTCTTAGTGAATCTCGGCTGAAAGCCAGGGAAAATTCAAAAATGTTCTGTTACTCTCTGCAGCAGGAGTGTGGGACAGGTCCTCTCAAGGACCATCTTTCAACAGAACAGCAATCTATCCTACTGCTTTTCTCCACAGGGCAGTAGATTTCTCGTCTAGGACCAAACCTAGAGAAAGCAAGGACTTTGTGTACCTGGTACAAATTCTTTTCATGAGTGAGAATTCAGAAACAGTGAAAAAGTAACTTTAACTCTCAGAATTTCAGAACTTCTTGGATTTACCCGGAATTCCAGACCAGATCTTTTGTTCACGTATTTTTAAACCAAGATATGTGACCCAAGTGCATGGTTCTATCCACATTTATCATTCCACCTAAGAACCTAGCCAGCAGAGTTTTTAGTGCTCTAAGTCAGTACAAAACCAGAAATACAGTAGCAATATGTATTATTCTTAAAAGTACTTTAAAATGTATCTGGGACATGACCTCTTATGTCACAGCATTACTTCCAAGATTCAGTGACACTTCACTGTGAGCATGGACTGCAGCTTCCAATTTTTCCTTAGCGACTCAAAGAAAACTGACCTTCTATCAGCAGCATTATTTACTAGAACACTTGAAAGTATTTCAAAAACATTACTGTTTTTATTACTTTTGTTTTAATTCCTGACATTAGGGGTTTAAAAGTCTAGATTTGGTTTTATTTGGAATTGAAGAATTCATATTTCTGTCTCAAAGAGACACCAAAATGCAAAATAACAAGGCCCCCTGTATAGATTATTTTATCTGCATTCCATCCTGTTTGGAATAGGACTAAATTTTTTTTAATAAAGAGGGACCTAACTGATGTATCAGATAAAAATAGTTAATACCCTTTGTCTAGTTAGGCACATGTTGTCTAAAACTAGATGATCTCTAGTCTTCACCTTTGCTGGCCAGCTTCTAAAGATGGTTTCCTAATAACTACTTTTTCTGACAACAGGACTTATTCATGCCAATTAACTGAATACACCATAAAATGTGTGCCTGCTTAGGGAAGGAAGCAGAGTGTGAAATATTGGTGCTACAAGCAGTTGCCACTGAGAAGTAACTCGATCAATGGATACAGGAGTGTACACAGTAATTTGCGTACTGAAAGTTCACGGTGGAATACTTTCCTTTCATGCTATGCTATGCTGCCTTCAGCTTCATGACAGAGGTTTGCATGTCAGTAAAGCTAAAGAAACAACCAGGTATATTTTTCATTAGTCAGTAAACAATCTTTAAATTGGAATCCGAGTTATAGCCAAAAGCAGATTGAATACCAGGCCTATGGATATGGCATTTTGTAAATTCCTACCCAGCTGCTTCTGCAGCTATGTCTTTTCACAAGGAAGAAAAGCATTTTATGTAGTTACTCATAAAATATTCAGTCTTCTTTATTTAATTTTTTTTTCCTCAGGAGGGATTAAAGAAACTTTAATGTTCTGACCCTTTCTGAGCCTTTTTCAGACTTTTAGATCACTTAAGCAACTAACCTAAAGCAGCCCCAGATAACACAAATGCAATGTTTTTCATCCTGCATTCCCCTGAAGAACAGTCATCTGTCTGCTGCACTGCCTTCTAACCAAACAAATCCTTGTAATGGTGATTTAATGATTCTGTTTGCTTGTTTCACTGTAAAGCATGTATCACTCAGCAAAGCAACAGCCTAAGCAAATTCTGAGAACAGGTAGCCCTCTTCATTGCTATGTTTTGGGAAATAGTGTTTGTACCCTCCTCAAGCTGTAAAGTAACCCATAAGGGGGCAACCAAAGCAATTGGAAAAACTGACTCCATTCTGAGTGAGACCTGCATCAACTCTCTTATTAAGTGCCATTCATAATATGGTGAATACTATTCTTAAATTATTGTGGTATGTTATTAAAAAATAGTTCATAGATATTTTCATGGACTTCCTTTGTTAGGACCACAGCTATAGAAATATACTTCAAAATGTGTTTCAGTGTGTCCCTTGCAAGGAGACAACTAAGCACATAAGCAGTTTTTCATGTATGAAATTGTAAATGCTCTTTAAGTTTGGACTTCAGATTTAAAATAAGATTTACACAAGTATGAACTTCAGTTAGAAACATTTAGAATACATTAGTATTTGTGATGACAGCAAATATTTTTGATCTGTGATCTCATAAACAAACCTTTCATAACCTTCCTTACTCATATCAAATGTGGTTGTTCAGTCTCAGCCTCCCTTTACAATTTTTTTTTCATATTCTTTTTGTTTGACCTCCTACGTATTATTCAAACTATTCTACCTTCTTATATAATATATAATAAGACTGTGCATTTTCGGTATGTGGTATTGGGATGTTTTTCCCAAGAAAATACGTAGGAGGCAGTGCAGTTGTAACAAACTATTGTGCTGAGTAACCAACAGTACACAGAGTCGATGATGGTACGAAAAACACAGATCCAGTCCTGAAACCAAGTGTGTGACAGATTAGCATTTATAATGATAGATCAATATTCTTTGCTGTCATCATAGGTGTTTCTGGGCACCTGCATAAAGAATATGTCAGGCAGAGTAGCCTAAATACAAAGATTGTTGCTGACCTGTTTTCCATCCTGTCTCTGAATACACGCACAATTATCAAAACACTAAAGGCATACATGTTAACAGTCTCCCATGAGAATAAGCTTTAGCCACAAGCAAGGAGGATGGTCTTGTTTCTGACTTTGTAAAGCCTCAAGTTCACTTCTGATCTTTAACCTAGAGGCTAATCCTACTGCTACCTCTGCCTGCCACATAACAGGCAGTAATTCACTGGATACCTCCTCAGTCTCCAACAAAAATTTTGCAAGTGCTCTTGCTTTTCTTTGTGATTAATATGTTGACATTAAAATAGTATGGACTTCACTATTCAACAAGCTCAACAGTGTGTACGTACAGTAACATGTACAATTAAACTAGATATGCAAAAATGTAGCTGGAAGGGCAAATGAGTAAACCGAAAGCTATATTCCATATCACATGAAACTTAGAGTTTTCAGTCTTACAGAAGTCTCCTGGCCCTGAAAAATACACTGAAATCAGTGTATGCAAAGATGCAAAGAATGAAACAAGTTCCTCTAAGGTAGGAGGGCATGTAAATAGTAGGAGTGGCTATATCTTTACCCTTCTATTGAATTTTCATTTAAAATCTCTGAAGTTACATATGCATGACATAATCCTACATTCTTTGATGTAACAGCTTCACTTATGACATCAAAAAATCTGTGGATCATACAAGGTTAAAGAGCTGATTTGCATTCTAATCCTTTTCAACAGAAAGTTTATAAAAATAATTTTTAATGACCACCTGCTATACTATTTCTGCAGACCCTGCTAAAATAAATACTTCCATATTAGCAGATGATACAGATATATATTTCTACCTTGTTTCCTTTCCATACGTCTTGCTGTGATCAGCAGTCTGTCCAGCACAATTCAAGAAGCTCAGATTTCTGTGCTGTAGTTGTTTTTTGCTGATCTTTGTCCTCTGGACTTGCTTTCTCATAAAGCCACATGCATCTACTGCTCAAGTTCAAGTCAGTGAATGTGAAAATCTTCACTGTGGTGATAGAGTAAAATGAGTGTATCCAGAGTTCTGGGTACTGGCCTTGAATTTACTTATAATACCCTGCTTTAAATGGTTGCTGTTATCCTTACCTGGAGTGGATGTTGCTGTTACCATTCTGTGATATCTCACAACATCAGCAATGTTCTGTCCTTTCTTTAAAACAGCAAAATACAGCTGTAGCCTACAGACACACACACTCATATATGTATAGTTCCCTTGTTATTTGTCAGTGAAAAGAAGAAATCTTTTTATGGAAATATTTACTGAATCAGTGTTCGCAGAATGCCCCATTTATTTAGACCATCTTTTTTAGATGCAAAGTTCTCCCTCTCTAAGGTAGTCTTTCTCATCTCAAGCGCTCAGAAGAAAAACTGTGTTGGCTAAAACACTCAGTCATCATTAAAAGTATTTCATGAGGCAATAACTTGACTTTGTGAGCATCACCAGGGATTACATTGTGGAATTTTAGAGCAGGCAGAGAAGTTTCTTGTCCCCAAAACACCTTTATTCATACTTCGGTCAGTGCTAGCTTTCCCCCTCTTTCTGCTCCCACTCTGAGCTGCAGAGAACAGCACATGGGGATGACAACAAATGCCACTCATCTGTGCTTCCAACTCCTTCAACATCATCTGTGTGCAGAGGGATGCACAGACAGATCTGTTCCTCTGCTTGTCAGACTAGACAGGGAATTTATCCTGGTGGATATGATGCACAAGGAGAAGGACTCTGTTAAGTTTCTTTCAGCCTGAATGAGAAGTGAAGAAACATGCTTCCTTTGGCGAGTTCAAAACCAAAAGAAGACAGAATGACATCAGGCTTCCCTGATGTCTCTGATAAAGTCACTCTACAAGAAGCCACCAGGCAATACAGAGAGCCTCAGATTTTAATTTTTTGAGAAAATGAAGGAAAAGGGATTTTCACAGATACTGTAATACTGGCAGTAGTTGAAGTATTCAGATTTCCCCAGTTCTAGATTTGTCAAGTGTGCAAGCTACACTAATGGCTAACATCTGTTGTTTATACAGAAGAAAAATGTACTCAGCTACTATTGGCATTCATATTACACTCACCAATGTTTTCATAAATAAAATTAATTGCTGTTGCTAATAGTTCTATCCCATTTAGAAATAGCACAGAAATTAAATAAGGTTAAGACTGATTAGGCCAGTGGATCCATGTCTGTACAAGGGACATGACCCTTGTTCAGACCTTGAAAAAAACTTACTAATACCTGACGACTATTTTGTCTTTCATAACGGCACTGACCTATTATTAAAAATAAGCCAAACAGTACTTAGGCAGATTTGGACTGAGTTACATTTCATTACAAAATAAACTTCTGAATGCCTGAAAAAGCCCTGTGGCAATACCTCCCCCTGCCTGTCCATCAGTTGTGAGTTAGAATGTTCCCATACCTTTGGCTGGGTCAGCAGGCATCGTGTCCATCAAAGATCATGTGACAGAAAATTACTGTGGACAAGCACTTCAGTGCAAGATGGCTATGAACAAAATGAGGGCGAAAAACAAATTATTCAATATTTATATTTCCTAACACACTGCCTTCAGTAGATATGAAAGAAAACAAAAGTAAAATCTTCCACAAATAGTATTTCTGATTTTTAAACAAATGTAGGTTAAAAATTGTTTGTGCTACTTTCCCATCAAGCAGAATCAATGACAAAGCAGAATGTTAGGTGAATACTATATTTTTAAATGCACATTTATAATTTTTAGATTTGTGTAAGATAAATTTTGTGTACTCACTTAAGAAATAGCGATATATTTGTGACTTGTCAATGCAAAGTTGCTCAAATTTTAGTATTCATATTTGTGAATTATTCATAAAATAGCTGTGCATTAGGAATTATTTATAGAAATATTGCTGAAAATAGCACTCTGTAGACTGATTCTAGTAAAAGAGAAAGCTAATTTTGTTAAATTGTTTAGATCAAATTATCTGCTCAGCCTTATTATTGAGAATACAGTGCAGTCTATTTTTAACTACACAGTGGGGCTCTCAGCACTTCAGAGCAGAGTGAGATAGAGCCCAACACATTGCACTGCTGCTGTTCTGGAGGCCTGCTGTGAATATGCAATTATGAATGGATTCAGTGTGTGAATTTGCTTTGAACTATACTATCTTTTATTTTGTTTCTTGGAACTGCTAAGCCATCCTGTTCTTTCTCTGTCCATAGTTTTGTTGTTTGAGGATATCATACATTACTGCAGAAGAAATGAAAGAAATCTTCCATATGAGAAAGAGTAAGCCGAGCAAATAATATGACTGCTTTTCTGGGGTTCAGACGGGGTTTGTACAGTACAATCTCAAGATAATAAATTTCCTTATTCTATAGCTAGAATGTGCTGGGGTGTGAGGTACAATTAAAATGTGTTCGAGCCCCCAGGCCAGTGTTTCTGCACAAGGACCAGGGTAGCTGCAAACACTGTCTGCACTGCAGCAGGGAAACAATGGCAAAGGCTGAGGATTGACTTATGGCCTTATCTCTGGTCTCTGTTTCCAATTGAGAGATGCTGCAGCCCCTGAGCGCTGCCAGAAGTCAAACAAGTTACCCCAGTTGAAGATCTGACTCTAACTAAATTCCCAGTTGTAATTTTGTGATGTTACTGAGTCTAGACTGATCCTGCCATGCCCAAGCCAGTAATTACTGGCTGTGCCTGGGCCTGACATCAGCACAGCACTGGAAAGTCAGGTAAGACAAAATCTGCCTGCCATTATTTAATATCCTTGCCCCCATTTTCTTCCTTCATTCCTCCTCACTAAAGGAATCCTAAGCTGAAATAACAAGACATTTTTTGTATCACTTCTGTCACCAGAGGTTCTCAGAGAAGTCTGGCTGAGTGAGGACTCATTCTAGTGCTGAAAAGAAGTCTATTTTCTGTGTAGCGGAATTCTTAATTGCCTTTTTTCCTCTCCTTGAAACCTTTTTAACAAAGAAAGTCATACTGCTATTTACTCCCTGTTCATCATTAGCAAAATAAAACTCCATAAATATTTCATTCTGGTAAAACCTTAATATTCAAATAAACCAACATATTCCAGCAAACACATCCATTATTACAGATTACTCTGAGTTGATCAGGCACATATAAAGATTTTTTTTCTGCCCTAAACAATAGTTATTTGTTTTTTATGTTTGGAAAGAGAAGAAAAATTTCCTGAATGTCTTCATTCTATTTTTCTGGTGAACCAATGAGCAAAAGCGATTTCCAGAGAACAAAATTTTGACATCCTTAGTGGTGTAAAGTAGGTATCATGCTAAAGACAGTCACTTCAGGGTTAGTCCTAGACTTCAGAAGACACAATGTGCCTCTGTAATTTTTGAGAAGACAGATACACTTGCATAATACAGTGCCATTTAATGCTTAGAGTGATCACTAGCAACCACTTTAAACTACACTTAGAGTTGCATTTCATACACAGAAATGTTTATGGAACTAAACATCGTTTATATTCAGTAAGGATTTTGCTCATCATTTCTCTGTTAGTTATCATGCAGATGCTGCTTCATTTTTTGCCAACACCAGGACTGGATAGCTACAAAACACAGATATGGTAGTTTGAATTCATGCTTCTGGGGGGTGGTTTTCAGCTCACTTTTCAGGGACTAATCTGACAACAGTGCAATAGCAGAGTATGAAAAGGAGAACGGTTCCATTCTTTCTGGGCACAGCGACAGACAATGTCTTTTACCACGCACACTTGTAACCAAGTCATTAGGTTTGGTAAAGAGGCAATATGGAACAAAATCCTTAATCCTTTTCCTGTCTAACTGAGTAAAAATTAGGGATTTAGCTCTGCATTGTTACTTCACATTATTAATATGTGATTTCCTTTACCCTGTGTAATGGTGAGAGAATGTGTTGTTACCTAGTGTTTAGTCTTTATTGTACTCAGTCTAGAAACAAAGTGCATTTATGTGATCTTGTCTCACAGATGCATTTATGTTCTCCATACATTGTGATATAATAAATGTACTACTTCCTAATACAAGTTATATTTTAATTATACCAAATTTGCACCTCGGGCTAGATTTCACCACCAGTGTATTCAGTTACAATCCATAGAGGTCACTTCCAGTTCTACCTCCCTTGCTGTCACTCCAGGGTTTTTGCAATTTAACTGTAGTTTCATCTCTCTGACAGGAACACGCATTCTTCATATCACATGGAAAGTAACAGGATTTTAGAATTCCACTTTGTTGCTAGGTGGGACTGAACACTTTAAAATATTATGACATCCTTAGGCTAAATTCTCTGTCTAAATTAAAATTAGTATTATTATCAAAGAGAAATTAAGGAGAAATTTGAAACACAATGAAATAGAAAATAATTCAGACAGACTTGTTTCAGACTTAAATTCTTTCTCTGAATTCAGGTTTGGTTGACCAAAGATCCCAAGCTTGGATAACCTGAGATTAACCCTTATGAAGTAGTTTTATGGAGTCCCTGTGAGAAGCTCCCGTGGCACTTAGGAGATAGCTGATTATCTGCACTGCTGGGGCAGCTTCTCCCTCCATGGAGTTCCCGCAGCGTGCCCAGGAAACCCTCACTGTACTGTTAGTCTACTCCTTACTGACTGAACCTGGAAAGATGAAAGTGCAGTAGAATTATTTGCCAAGTGCCCTCTTGTCCTTAATGAAAATTGTGTTCCAAAACCTTCAAGCTTTTCTAGCATGTAGAGTACAACTCATTTCCAGATGAAGCGAGGCATTCTTTCTCTTTATAAAATTGTAAAGAAAGCCTTTGGAAACCGTATGGGTCATCTACTTCCAAATTATGCCCTGGGAATACAATTCTCAATGATCATTACATTGGTTTACTATTATGTGAACAGCACAAAAAAAAGAATTGTTTTCCCCCTTTAATCCCAAAGATGCTACTTATTGCTAATAATAAAAGAAAGTATTTACTATTCTTGTCACACTGTCTCATTTGCAATGGCATATTATCTCGGGGAGACAATTGTTTTTGTATTCCTCCCTATTCTGAAATTCTCTATGGCTCCCTGTGGGAAGAACAAAAGAACAGGGCTTGTTCCTCCTCAGCAGTCACACAGCTGATCTCACAATATGATGCTGAGTTCGTAACTCTTTCAAGTGTTTACCAAAACAAGAGAGGGAATGATGTTTGTTGTGTTTGACTTCAGATTATGAGATTTCAGGAGTTTATACTCCTGTACCAATGAGAGGAGGGAAAGACTGGTCCAGAACTCATTTTGGTTTTTTCATGTTTCCATTATTTCCATTCTTATTCCTTCTCCATTTACAAAAGGAATAATGTGGAAGAAAATTTATAAAGGAAGGGACACAGGAGGGACCCTTCCTTTGTTCACTCTGACACTTACTTGGCATTTATTTTATCTCATTTTGGCAAAATTGCATTGCAGCTGTCTGGAATGATATTTAGTCTTTTATGAACTCTGCATGCAGTATTTTTAGGTTTTGATTTTTGCTGAGCCTTCTCTTAGTAAATCATTTTTAATTCATGTGAGTTGCATGAACCCAAGAGCTCCATTAACTTTCATTATGCCTTCTCCTCACTTCATAGTCTGAGTTCACATACAAACACAAAGAAAAGATTTAAATGAAACCGTGTCTTTAAAAAGATTCTAAACTTTAACCACTGATTTAAGGAGGCACAGCTACCTTATCTATGCCAAGATCCCACCATTGTTCTATTTGCTTTTGGTGGACCAGAGCCTAATCAATAGTTTCTGATATTAGCTTTGGCTTCCTGTCAGCTCAGACAAGCTCATTTTCTGTCACTCTGCTGCCCTCTAAGAACATTGTTCATTTTAATGGTATTTTGAGGGATCCTATCCCCCCACTTTAATCTCTAATGAAAAGCAAAAATGTCTCTTAGGCACTTTAGAAATTTTTCTCCTTCCCAGTTCACTCCTTCCACCCAGAAACAAATCTTGTGCTCCCTACCTTCATCAGAACACTCACAGAATCATAGAAGGTAAACTAGGAACAGAAGCTTCAAAATGCCTTTAATCCATTCCTCCAAAACAGAGCAATTTAACATATTTGCATCGTAAACTCTTAGCCCTGCATCATCCTAGAAATACAGCCAAAATTTGAGTGCTTTATGCTGACAGATGATGTTATAAGTGTATTTTCTCAAAAGTAGAATGAACTTACTTGTCTCAAACTAAGACTTCAGGCCATGCAGCTCTTCCTTTTTGCTCTAAAGTCTTCAAAAACAGTGAAATAATTGTCTGAATTTGTCAGAGTTTTCACTCCTCCTAACTTGTAATTCTGCGTGGAGCTGGCTGATGGAATGTGCAGGTGTGATTGAGCAGATCTAAATAATGTGCTATCGAAAAGAGAACAGTTGATCAAGTTAGTGCTTGATCAAATGTCACAAATTATACGCAGCCTGTAGTTCAAGAACATTATTCTAAAGATATCTGACATTCCTTATGTTCCCCTTTAGGCTTTATATCACTTCCAGTTCATTAACTCCTTTCGTAGTGTTGTCTCAATTAGAAAAGATGATCACTTACATTGTGACTTTTAAAAATGTGGTTCAGAGAAGGGACATTACCCTCGTTTCCTAGGAAGGCTTCTTAGAGACCTTCTATTTCAACCAAAAGGGTGCTGCTTCTATGAGGACAAGCTGAGCCTCCCTCCTTCAGCACTGTGCAAACTCTGGGTTCAGAAAGCAAAATAAACGTATTTCAGGTCTCTATCAATTGTTCAAAAGAAAGTACCTAAGCTGATATTTATTCTAAACACTCTGAAAAATAATTTGTTGTGTAGCCAAAAATATCCATTTTTCTTTCTAATAAGCCATTGAATTTATGTGAAATGTCTTGATTGACAAGTTCCTGATGATCAAAATGTCATTTACAACCTAAGGACTTGTCTTTCACCTACTATTAATTGATTAAGAGAAAACTTTCCAAAACGTTTCTTTTTATATCAGTCGTATAATAAAATCCCCAATGATAAATTTAATATTTTAAATTCACCAGAATATTTTTAATTTGTACTATGGATGAAAAATGGGCATGTCAGAAACTTTGTCTACTGAGTTTCCCTTTTGTCTACTGAGTTTCCCTTTAAATCATGAACTTCTCTGTATTCTGAGTTCAGTGAAAAATGTATCAAAAATCACACAATCCAGAGCAGAGCTTGTGAGCAAAAAGTGATGTATCCAAACCACCAGGATTGTGATAGAGCTCTGGTGTAAATCATGCCGGTCACACTCAGCCTTTAAACTGAGTTTGACTATAATGAGCAAAAACTGTCTGCAGAGAGACTGTCACATAACTACGTTACTCCAGAGCTAAAACTGAGCACTTTATTTTAAAACTCCCCTTAAATCCTTCCAGGAAAATGTGGTATAAATTCAAGTTGGGTTTTGTTGAAATGCCTTTCAGGAAATGACTTGTATTATTTGTAAAACATGTGTGTGGCAGTAAAACAAAAAGATCTCCCAACAGGGATAATTTAGGAAAGTATTATTAGCAGTCTTCAGGCTAAAGTTGTCATCCCTTGCATCAGATACAAGACCTGCAGAAGTCTGTTTCTTAAACAGTCTAAAGTAGATGAGAAGCTACAACAAATTAATGCCTGGTTTCTTGGGGTTTATTTCTACTGATGAAGCCTGTGTCTTTTAAATTGTCTGTTACTTCCTGTTCATTAGGCAAGTTTTCCTGTTATTTCTGATGGTCCCGTGCTAAAATCCTGCATTAATGTGTCTGCCTGCCTTCCCCCTTGACCCCAAGAGAGCTTACAAGAAGTAGGAACACAGACAGGAGGTGTTTCCCTGCAGCAGCCATATTTTCATACTAGGGAGTGTATTTTCACCTTTTTTCTTCATTCTATGTTACACTAAAAACAAACAAACAAACCACCAAAAACGAATTCTTGCAAATAGCCCTATGGCATTCCATCTGGCCCCAAAGAAGACAAATATTTTCCCAAAGCATTGGCTGAGGTAGATTCCATCTGGAATCACTTTTCTCCTTATTTGTGGCAGATTGACTCTGTTGTATTCATAAGAAAGCAAATAAGCATTGATCTGTTATTCCATCAAAAGCAAAAAGTCAATGAAAAAAGTATGTGTGAAATGCAGTTTCTCTAGTTGCCCACTTCTGAGTTCCACAATATTATCTTCAGCATCTTCCTATTTCTGTCAAACCATCTCTTTTTATATAGATTTTTAACAATTTTATTCTAGTTATAAATCTAAAATGTATTTTCAAAGCTAACAATTATGGGCCTTAGAGGTTTTTTTATTGCTATTTAATTGCCTTAACACCACAAGCAGTGATAAATTGGCTAAGACCTCTTTTCCACTTTCATGTTAGTAGCTTCTACTGTTATTGTTTAATATCTTGGTGCTTTTTTACGAGCAGGAGATAGGAATCTTGGCTAGGCATACACCAATGCAAGACAAAAACTCAGAACAGAATTCTTGCTTGGTCAGGACAGAGGGCTATAAAATAAAGATAAGAACTGTACAGTGGCTTTGATTGAAATTTCCTTTTCTTATTTTGTGGTCCTTGATATGAGTTTGTGCATGTTTTTGAAATTTTATTTTTGGATTGAAAACACTTTCAGGAGCTCCAGCTTAAGTTGTGTGTCCAAAGTTATTTTTTGCCCTTGTACAAATCACTACTTTCTAAAGCACTGCTAGCCAAACTGCAGAATCTAATTACAAGATTTAGTAGAATTATTTTATTAAATTTCTCTGTCGTTTCCTAATAAGTTAGTTAAATATCCCTGTAAAATTAATATCAAATCCTGAAGGTTATGTAAATGCCTTCATTAATCAAAATCTTGGCCCTTTTTTATTAATTAGATCTAAAAGCTTATGTAAAACTTCACCAGCATTGCTCATGAATTTTATTCTTGCAGTCACATTGCTAAGCAGCCCTTTGAAGATGCACTGACTGTGATTCTCAGCTGGTGAATTTCCCCTCATTAAAGCTAGGGAGAAGGCCTGCATTGAACTTCTTGCGGACAGAAACCTTTTTCTCTGTAAATGAACTCTTTGCTTCTGAGCTGTTCGTTGATGCTCACTCCTCACACATTTCATATTTTTATTCTGTGAGAGAACAGTGGTGTTTTAATTTTGATATTGTAAACAGAGGATTATGGCTGCACATGGGGGTTAAGTGCTGGAGATGATAATAGCCTTAAAGTGCTGAAGAGACATTTAAGAAATCTAAGTTATATAGAGTGTCAGTAAACAGAAAGATTCTGATGGGGTACTGCCTGAGTCTTCATCATTTATATTCCATTGCTGCCAGGTCACTAAATCCCACAAAACTGCAAAATTCCAGTCATGTCCTAAATTGGGAATGACCTTGTTTCCTTTGGTCATAAACTGCAACTGTAAAAGAATGACTGTACTGTGACTTCACCTGCATTGTTATGGTTTTTTTAGAATACATTTTCCTCCTCCTTTGAAAGATGAAAAGTGAAATTTTTGTGTGGGATAGCTCATTGATGGGTTTGATGTCAGAACTCCTTACGGAGCCGTGACAGCTTTGTTCTCTTCCACTGTCACAGCCTGGAGTGTCAGACACTGCTCTGCACGACTGCAAAGCACCGCAAAGCCCAGCTCCTCAGCTGCTGCAATCCTGCTCTGTGGTAGCTGAAGAAACACCCAGTGTTAGTCCAAGACCACAGCTTCCTGACTCAGAGAACAGGATTCACTGCCTCTTTTAGTGACACGAGGAGGGGGTAAAGGAGAACACATGACAGGGTGAAGAACCATGAGTGTTGAAATTATTAACCTTTAAGTACCACGGTGCAAGCTACATACTTATATTGTGAACGTAGTTGTTTAGATTATGTCTCCAGTTTTCATTTTGCACAAGTTTGAAAAAATACCTGCATTTATGTCTGTGTTTACTTTGGCTCTCAATTTTCTGTGCTAGTTTTATGAGAACTTTCAGCGTACACCACTCTCTCGTAATCAAAAGAATGTGACCTCTCCTAACAGCTGCTAACTGCTGCCCATGGGGATTTTTCTGGGCATTGTGCTGATACTAAAAGTTTCCAGAGTGGTGTGGCTATCACACCTGAGTCAAACCCCTGGTTTTGGAGGAAGGGAAGTCAGAATTCAAATCACTTCTTTCAAAGCAATGTGGAGATCTCTGGTTACGCAAAACATTTGCTGAGCCTGGATCATCATAAGCTGTGTGAACAGCAGTAGCCTTATTTTGTCTCTAGAAAGAAGCAACTAAGAATATTAACCAGTTCAGGATTTTGTTAAGTCTCAAGGATGGATCTCACACAGCAGGCAGTGTGCCCGAGGTGACAGAATGACCGGACTGGGGATGGGCACACTACCATGACTGCCACTGTGCCCATGCATAAATAATAAATTTATTTTAAAAGGTGCTTTGATTTGTCTTTTAGGTATCTTACTTTTGGTTTATTCAAGTGACAAGGTAGGAGAAAAGAGGCAGTAATCCCTAATAGCTGCCCCTGCCCCATGGACTAGTATTTACATATTTACAGACAGACTTAAGCATATTTCTGCCAAAGCACTGATGAGAAGTGGGGGGGTTATTTGTCCACAGGCTTTTGCATTTCAGACAGGAACACACTGCTCTGCCTGGACTGAACTAATTAAGGGCTAATTGACTGTCGAGCACCTGTAAAGAGATAATTCACCCATGCCATCTCCCACTGGAAACTGCAATGACTATTAGCATAGAAAGGACTGTTTATTTAGTGGTCAGCATAACAGTCGTAAGTATTTCTTAGTAAGAGCAGAAAGAGGGCAAATGAGGATATGAATGTTTTTAATGGATGATTAAATCTGGGTAGCTTGATCTCCTTTCATGCAGTGGATGTTGTGTGCTGCAGTCACGCCTCTCACTGCCAGCCCGCACTGGGATGATAATCACTCACTATGAAAACTCATTAGCTCCACAGCAATGAGTCCTCCGCTGCTGAAGCTTGGTGCTGTTCTTAGTACCATGGCAATGATCTCTAACTGGATGTCCCAAACTCTCCCTTCTCTGGTAGGACTAAATACCACCAGAATAACCACTTCAGATACTCTAGTAAGTGGCTGTTATATGTTGCAAGCTATCTTAATTAGTATTTAAGTGCCAGCAAAAGTGTTTGTTGTCTCTTTGTAAATCTCTTTTTTTAGCTACTAATCTTCCTATCATCTCTTAATGCATGTTTCTTTTTGGGCAGCATAAAACTGCACATTGGTGAGCATGTTGTGGTCTTGCTACGAAAGGGAAGGTTTCAAAATAGTATCCTTAAATAGGTATTAACAAACGCCTTCATCTTGAGCATGAAATGCCAAAAGAAGTACAGCAATATCTTTTTTCTTTGTCTAGACTGTTCTTCCTGTCTTTACTGCTCCAGAAAAATGCATTGTGTTGTTGTATCTGGCAGTAGCTTTCTTTTTGAAAATTGGATAATGTTACCTAGTAACTATTCACTAAAGTATGCAAAGGGTCTGATTCCTTCCTATTTTTCTTTATTGGAATACAGTTAAACAAATAAATAGCTTTTAGAAGCAAATTAAAATTTGTACTAGGAGGTTAGATACCAGAATTTTTCAAAGGCTGATAATGGGAATAATACAAATGACAGAAATACCACTTTGTATCATTGACACTCCTATACAGCAGCCTCAGTTAATAAAAACCTTTAGGAAAGCTGTGAATAGCTGTGAATTCATGAGGAGCCTAAAAAGTCAAGTAACACTTTAATTGGAGAAGAGGGAACACTATCCTGGTATTCATAAATTAAATTACAACATCATTTTCCTAAATCCTTAGTAAAACATTCTTGTCTATGCATCTTTTTGTGTAACTGCAATCTGATGTTTACATAACGGTCGATTATGTAAAATATAAATTTAACTGTTTGTATAGTAGTTCACAGTTCTCAAAACTCAGAATTTTGTAACTAAAAATTATGCATTTACTAACCAACATGTAATAGTTGAATATATGCATGCAGGAAAAATACTACTGCAGAAAATCACTGTATTAAGTCTATGAATATTACTACAACAAAAAGGTGATTTTGGGGGTTTTTTCCCTTTCTTTCTCGGTCATGGTTTCTGTTAAAAAAGGACAGGTTAGGAATTTCCATATTTCTGCTTCCCAGTGAAGGCCATGCAATGTCTTAATGGCCTTGTGGCATGCTTGCCATGAGCCCCATTGCCCTGGCCTAACCAGACAGTTTTCCATCCCACCCTGGGCAAGCCCCTGTTCCCTTGGCTGAGTGCAGGGGAAGGCCATGGAGAACAGTTCCTGTGAGGTGCAGCTTCAAGAGCAAACCTGTCCCCCACATCCAAACTGCTGCTGAGCCAGTTCCCACCCGCGAGTCACACACTGTGCTCTCCCAGGCTCATGTTTGTTCTTTCCTGTCTTCTAGTCTAAGGTAAAAGTCATCCAGGCTGAAAGGACGTGTTTGTTCTCTGCTGATGAAAAACTCTAACGTCCCTTTGCAAAGAATTAAATCACCTGGTTTGTGCTGAATCACCGGCAGAACACCGTTCTCATCTGCCCTGGAAACTGTGCATGCTAAACTCTTCCAGAGAGCTATTGCAAAGGTGTGAGATGTAGCAAAACTGGGAAACTACCAAACTAATTCGTTAAGAGCAGTAATTGTTGACTACTAGGAACCTCATTGCAGACATGTACTGCAGAAATAAAAATATTCTGCTGCAGTATGTTTTTCAAACAATGAAAACTCAGTTCAGTTCCTTTGATTGTTACTATTTTGTTGTTGCAGGCTCAGATTAGCCCCAAGGAAGGGTGGCAAGTTTATAGTTCAGCCCAGGATCCTGATGGCCGTTGCATTTGCACTGTTGTTGCACCTGAACAAAACCTGTGTTCGAGAGATGCCAAAAGCAGACAACTCAGACAGCTACTAGAGAAGGTAAGTCTTCCCAAAAAAATTCCTCGTCTTTGTAATCAAACTTCCCATGGAAATCTACTTCTTTCCCTCTCAGCTAATACATAATGAACTAATGAAGAGTTGCCTGATAAAACTTGTTCTTCAAGGTATATCCCCTATCTGTGTCCTCATCTCTGATCGTTATTTTTCTGCTTTCCTTCTATCACATCTTTCCCAATCCAAGTTGCATCTTCTCTCTTAGTCACTTCTTCCAAATCCTTTCTTACATACAACAGGACAGATTTTTCTATGTAAAACCAATTACAAATCCCACCTCAAAGTAGCTCAGTGCTGTGGGATTTGAACTACAGCTTCTGTTTCAATCATATGAGGCTGCTGAAGGTTATTTCTCGTCTCTTATCAAACAATAATGAGACACCGCAGCACCTTGAAAGCTAACTGTGCAGAGCATAAACCGTGCTATTTTTTTTCATGGTTTCTTTTCCTCAAGTTTATTTATTCATTTTCTGGTGGTGCAAACCTTTACCCAACAGCCCAATTTTTAATTCCAGTATTATCCACTCTTGCATATATTGTGAAACCAATGAAGTATTATTTTGCATCAATAGAAAAAATCCAACAACTATGAGAACACAAACATTCTGCTTCCCTGTATAAGTAACCAAGGTTGTAGTTACTGTATTACAGCCAGTGGTACAGAACCTGAGGCCAGAGAGAGTGTTTGAACAGCAGCAAAAATCAACATAAAAGGTAGACTTTTAAATATATTTTTAGCACACAGTTTTTAGTATTTTTCTAGCTGTAGAAAAGTCCTTCCAGTGTTAATATAGTGCCAGATCCCCATAGGTTTTTGCTTTCTGTGCTTCCATGAACTTCAGAAGGGACTAAGCTTCAATTTGACAGAGCCCATAACATGAGATGCACGGAGAGGACATTGGTGGAGCAGCAGAGGGAAAAGGAGCTGCCTCCCCTCGTGCAGTCTATTTACTTAAGAAAGAAACACTTCAGTCTTCGCTCAAGCATGTTACCCAAATACTAAAATATTACTAAAAAGAAAAAAAAATTCTTTTGGAGAGGGGGGCTGGAGGCCCCCAACATAGTTTTTGAGCTGCCACGGAAATGAACCTGAATCATCAGCCTCTAAAAACTATCGTCTTATGATTAGGACTGTGGCAATCATGGATGTGTTATGCTGTGTTACTGCTTCCCTGAGTCCATAGAGTCCTTTAATTAGAGCCTCTATGTGGATGTGTCTTCTGTCAAATAGAAATTCTCTAAGTTTTTCCAACACCCAGAGACCTTTATTTGCCTGCTTTCAACAATTCAATAGCAAAAAAAAAAAAAAAAAAAAAAAAAAAGACTGCTTTTTTCATTAAAATCCTTTCTCAGAACTATTAATGTTAATTGTACAATAACTAATATATACTGTTTTTAAGAGTAATTTCTAAATCTATATATTCTGTAGATCATGAGTTAGCTCCAAACATGAATATCCATTCAACTAATTCATATTCCTACAAACCATAGGAGTACTTCTGGGTTTGTCTTTTTTCACAAAGGTACAATATGTTTTGTTTGAGCCAAAACTTCAGTAAGATGCCCAATACATTTACAGCAGTTTAGTTTTCTCATGTTTTAGGAAAACAAAACACTTACTGAAATAGAACAACTGTACTTGGAAAATGTGTCATTTTTATGGCTGGCAAAAGCATTGCTTTCATAAAGGAAACTTTTAAAAGTATGTGTCATTTACTCTGGATGACAGTTACTGTTGCATGACTGTGGTAAAAGTCCTCACTGTAGCTACAAAGTCACTTGTTCTACTGAAGTTATGTAAGCATTCACTACGTTTCATCTGTAAAGAAAAAAAAGTGGTTTTCTACCACTGAGACGACTGGATAAAATTTCTAGTTTTACATCTACCTACAGAATTATGAGGAAATACCTCTGTGGTTATTGACACACCCCAGTGTATCTCTGGGTAGTCTTATGAATGTCTTGTATTGAATGATTCTACAAATGCCTACTAACAATGAAAGCCATGCTCCTCGTACTGATAAAAACCTCCAAATTCCAATCTTATCCCTCCCAAAGTGCCTGGAAGGAAATATATGCTATATGAGCACTTTTGGAAGCAGTCACATCTACTGCAGGTCTCAAAGTACAGTGCCTGACAGCCTTTCCTGAGCCCAGTGAAAATGATGCTTAAAGGATCTCTCTCTCTTTACCTCTTAGTAGTCCAAACAATTTAAGGCTTCAAGGTCTTGCCCTGTTCCACAATATTTGTACCATCATGCAGTTATGGAATGTAGAACTGTACTGTGGTAGAAATGACCCACAACTAATTGACAGAAGTGCATTTCATTGCCTGACATTTAACCAGGAAAAAAAGCAAAGTAACAAAAAGTGCATTTTTAGAGAGTGTTCTTTTTTAACAGGTTCAGAATATGTCCCAGTCTATTGAAGTTTTAAATCTCCGGACTCAGAGGGATTTCCAGTATGTTTTAAAAATGGAAACACAGATGAAGGGGCTGAAGGCCAAGTTTCGGCAAATTGAAGATGATCGGAAGACATTAATGACAAAGCACTTTCAAGTAGGTCCCATTTTTACAGGAACTTTCAAGCCTGCTGGAAACAATGTACTAAGTAGCCATGCTTGTACTGCTAAGGTCTCTCAGCTGGAAATGCTCCTACCAGAGTTCCATTTAAAAAAAGCATACTAAATCTTCCTCTATGATGATAATCTTTTGCTCTGTTCAATTTAATTGTAATAGGGAGGAAGTATTAATAATTAAGTCATTAGAGAAATGTCACTATAAACAGATTCCTGTTCTTTCTGTATCAATGTACATGTCATACTGAGAAATTTATATTCTTTCAAGCTCCAGTGCTAAAGGGGAGATCCAGTGGAATTAACAGCAAACAAGTAGAGAATTTTGCACTCGTAGTGTTGCATGACATTTACTGGAGTTGAAGTGAAGAAAGGCTATAATAAATCAGTTTATTGTAATGTTTATCGAGTAAAATTAAGATCTAATTTTATGTCTGAAGGTCTGCTGTTTTAAATTTGGGATGGGGAGGAGGGCAATAACTTAACTCTCAGTCACATTTGTGTGATTAAAAAAAGACTTCCACTGAATTTTAATGACAGCAGAAACCACAAGCCAAGGAAGAAGGAAGAAGGGTTGCTGATATTACAAGTAGCATTTTGTATTCTGAAAAAGCTTCCTGAAGTACTCTTCAGGAGAAAAATATTTCACAAGCATATTTAGGTTCTTTAAATATCAAGTCTGATAAATTGATCTCTCAAGACTGAGACAACAAAATAGGTTCTATAAAATACATTTTGAGGATTCCATTATGTTAAGCAAATATATATTTTTGAAGTGTTGCTGAAAGTTCACATAAAATGAACTTAATTTACCAGTTGGTGCTAGAGTTGAATGACACAGAGATTGCCAGCTCACCAGCTATGTATGACAGCTCTGTAAACCATGTATGATCTTGAACACTGCTTTGCATTCAGGCCTATTCATCTTCTGATGAAAGACAAACTTAGGGGTGGTTTATATCCTCTAGATGGGAAGTCAGTGGGTTTGGTTGAGATCATTTGAAGATAACACTTCCAATAGAGAGACTATTCTCTCATGCATTTAATCTACTGCTTACTAGCATTAAGTGTGAGGTGTCTGAGACTTTCACAGTAGATTAATAATAGATCTGCCACTAAAATAAATAATCGTTTTAATAATCAGGCATAAATATTACATTAAAGAAAATTAGGGGATTGAACTCCTTTAAACTTCTCTAATGCACATATGATGGCCTTTTACAGGAGTTGAAAGAAAAGATGGATGAGCTCCTGCCACTGATTCCAGTTCTGGAGCAATACAAAACTGATGCCAAGTTGATCACACAGTTCAAGGAGGAAATTAGGAATCTGTCTGCTGCGCTCACTGGGATTCAGGAAGAAATTGGTGCTTATGACTACGAGGAACTACACCAGCGTGTGGTCAATTTAGAAACCAGGCTTCGTGACTGTATGAAAAAGCTCAGTAAGTTAAGAAGTTCATGGCAAATTTGATCCCTTAGATGTGCATTTTTAGTTGTCTCTCTTTAGAAAGATTAAGTTTAGGGGGAGCGGGGATTTGTTTGTTTCTTTGATGAAAGATGCATTATATTCTGATCTGTGCTACCCTAATTAAAGACGAGAGTATGTCAACCTAAGGTCAGTTATATCATTCTAAGTACATGACATAATGTACTTTCTGCATCATTGTATATAGAAGGAATTAGATGAAAAATTAGAACAGATAGCAAATTCAAAATCTGAGGTTTAAACCACTTGGAGAGTTACAAATACTCTGTCAAAAAAAATCTCAGACACTGCTACTAGAGTCATCTTTGGGCTGTCAGTGTCAAAAAAAAGATAGTGAAAAGTAGACTGGAATCAGTTTGGAGATGTCCACACCATAACCCTGGCATCTTGCTGTTTCACCTGGGAGGCCACTCTGACTAATGTCTTTAGTCTGTAATATTAGTGTTAAGGAGATCTCTTGTTCTCCAATCCGCATTACAATCTAACCAAACTTGACATTAACTTAAAAGGAGGAAAGTATGATTTCTGCAGGATGCGCAGCTACAATCCATCGCTGCTGCTGCTGCTCCAGGTTTACCTCAGGCCCCCTCCATCTTGGCTGCTCCCATGCTGCCTTTAGCTAGAAGCCAAAAATTGAGCATTTTTGAAAATCAGCACTAGCTCTGTCTCAGCTACTAAAACTAAGGGCCTGAAGGATCAATATCAGGTGTCAGCCTCAACTTCCATTAGGGATAGGTAACCTGCTTTACAAACACCATGCAGTCTCCCCTCTTCCCAGTCTATCCACACATTTGGAGATTTCTGAATGGATCACTATTGCAACCTGGATAACTACTGTAAATAATCTATCCCCTTTATGAAAAATAAACTCTTTTTAATTTAACACTGAACATGAATAAACCTGAAATTCAAAGGTTTAGGCCTGTGATCAGTGTCTTACTTATCAATTGTGGAATGTTTACTTTTAAATGCTGTCCAGGACTTTAAATATCTTTTTAACTGGATAAGCAGAGCCTCCTTAATTTTGTGACACAGTGGAATGAGAAAAATCTAGGTTAAGTTAGCCTCTTAAATAATTTATTTCTTTATTTTATTCTGGAAATAGCACAGTGATGATGTGCTAAAATATATGGAAGATTTTTTCAAACAGAAATTTCTTATGATCTTATTTTCCCCTCAGTATACACACATAATAGCACATTACTGCATTGACAGAAGGCAGTCAGGAGAAAACAGCTGTGTTGCAATACTGCAGCAAACAAGAAAATTCCTATGAATAAACAGCATTTTCTGAGAGTGCATGTTCCAGTAAGTTATTAAATACCAAAAATCACCACTTTAACAAGTATCTTGATTTTCTTTGCTTTCACAGCATCTTGTAACAACAGTTAGTGAGGCAATGACAGTGTGAGATATATTTTGTATCACAGAATTACTAGGTGTATTGACATCCAATCCATCCTGAATTCCTGCAACACATTCTAATCTCTTGCTGTACCTAATAAAAAAAATAAGTTACTTATATTAGCAGTAGAAAGGAAGTTTTTGTATAAAATAAATTATTAAGCATATCCATTATCAAAAGGGAGTGGACTTTCTCAAGATGTTACACAGATGAATTCATCCTTATTGGCATTATTCCCTGATCTTAGATACTTAGATGACTTCTGTGGTCCCCTGCTAATGGACTGGTTGTTTTTCTGGCCTATCCCTGTGTTCCTTTTGAAGTACAGCCTCAATTTGGCTTCCTGTAACTGCTGAGGCTGTATGCTCAGATCAGAGAGCATGAGGGGAAAGCAACTTTCATGCCAACACCTCCTTTGTGGCCACATTGGCCACGCTGGAGATGACCCAGCTCTGCCTGTCCATTGCAGCCTGATAGCCAGAAGCCAATGGCTCCAGTGTGCCACAGGATCTGGCTTGAATCTTCACAGATTTCATTGCATTTCACGATACAATTTGAAATATCCATCAGTGTATGCAATAGCTATTCTCTATTCTTCTCCCTAGCAGGCGTTTTTCAGCAGTATAATGCATTATTTATGTTGTCCTGGCCACTTGAAAGGATTGTTACATCTGCACTGGCAACACTTTCAACACTCATTCTAGTACACTAAGCAGTTATCTTACTTACACTGAAGTTTAGTGATTACCACAACAGTTGTGATGACTGAATTTTGCTCCTTCTCTTTGAATAAGAGAAAATTCCTGCCTTCAATATGTTAGTATTACCCTTTCCTAGCTAAAAAAACTCAGGATGCAAGATAACTTTAATACAGCCACCCAAAAAATTAAAAGGTTCATTCTGCCGATGAGTATACAGACAGGGATTAGATCGATACTCCTAAGTAAAAAAGAAGAAGCTGTTGCCAGCTTTGGTGGAGGAGTAAGGAAAATTCCTTGGACCGAAAGCAAAGTTGGAAGTTCTCAAAACAAAGAGAAAACTCCTCTTGTGTCAGTGAGCTGTTAAACATGATTTCTGCAAAAGTTACTTGTGCAGCCTTAAGCAGCATCAACTGATTCAAGTTGACCATTCAGCCAAGATTTGCTTTGGGGCCATGTCCTTGTCTCCAGTGCAGGAGGCTGTGTGGCCATGTGTGTGTGAGCAGGGGGCAGTCGGGCAGAAGCTTTGAGTGCAGCAATGTTGTGTGTACAAGCTCATTTTTGTGTGTGCCCTTAACCACCTTGTTAACCTGACCAATGGAAAACTGAAACATCCATCAATCCCAGCTTTGTGCTGAACTTTCTGAGTGCAAAAGTGGGGGGAGGGATTATGTCTTAATTTCATTTATTATTAAATGTTCTTCAGCTCAGAAGATATTATACCAGTTGTGTTTTAGCAAATACCCAAAGACCAAAACTGTGCTTCAAAACTTGTAAGTACAAGAATATATACCAATAAATACAAGAAAATATACCAATAAAATGTTATGTGTATATTTTTGTATATTTATATTACTCTTCATTATGGAAAAGTTCCTCCAGTGAAGGTGACAATCAATCTTCAACATAAGCCTGAATTCTCTAGGGCCAGTATGTAGTTTGGAGCATTTGGTCTTGTGCTCTAACTGATGTCAAGGACAGCTGTGCATTAATGCATTTGTGTCTTTGATTTCAGCATGCGGCAAACTGATGAAAATTACAGGCCCCATTACAGTGAAGATATCTGGAACCCGATTTGGAGCCTGGATGACAGATCCATTGGCATCAGAGAAAAATAATCGAGTACGTTAAAGGCACTGTCTTTGTGTCCTGGAGTCTTACTAGCTTTATTTTGATCTTTTAAAAGATATTTTCCCCTAGAAAGTTACATTCCCAAGCATGTTTTTCTACTTCAGTCATTTTCACACTCAAATATCTCCAGAGGAAAAGAAACAGTATTTTTGGGAAAGTATCCAAAGACATAAGTTAATCTAAGCACTTTTGTGCAATTTCCTTCGACTTTTTCAAGGTTGACAAGCATCTGTGGGAGCTGACAACACAGTATTTTATTTCCTAACATATTTAATTGTGCTTAGGTCTTTTCAGAACCAGAGCAATCCAAAACAAACATCAGCATTTTTACCCAAGAGCAGGACCCATAACGCAGCACAGTTGAAACTGGCAGGATTAGGCCCCATACAGGCTCTAGTCAGATCATTTGCTCCATCATACCCAAGTTATGTTATTGTTTTGTTTTTTGGATCTCCAATAGGATCTCAAATTTGCTACAGTTTTGAGAAGATGCTCTCTCCATCAGAGGGTTTTGGAAGTCAAAACACTGTTTTATTTGCATGACACCCACAACATAATTTTTTTGAATAAAGAAAAAAAACAACCAAAGGCAACAGAAAAATGACAATAAATAAAGATTTGTGTGCACCTCTCCCCTGCCTGCTGTGTCCATGCAGGTTTGCTACTGACTCCAGAAATCTCAATTACCTTTAGGAGAGCAACAAACTCTGAGAAACTGAAAGGAGAAAAAGCAAATTGTGTGAAGGAAAAAGATGGGGGAATAGAAGTTGCATCAAGTACATTAAAAAGAAGTAATAATTCTGATTTAAGGGGGAAAATGGATTTGAAACTTTACTGGTTTCATTGCTATTTTTTTCCTTTACTAAGAAGATACTATTTTTCTTTGAATAGAGAATCTTCTGAAAAAATTTAACCACATTGATTCCTAAATTTAAATTCAAGTTTATCTCATGGGCCATTTCCCATCTCTCACAGATTATTACTCTTTAGAAATATCTTGAAGCAAGCTCCATATAACAGAAGCCCAAACACCGAATAATCCAGAATTAAATTTCTCCGAAAACGCAGGCACTGCAGTTAGTAACAGTTGCGCTGAGAGTTCACCTGTACAGATAAGTGTGATTCAGAAATTCAAGAGTTCCTCCTGCTTTTGCAACAGGAATGTGGGCAATATAGCACTTTGATAGCCTGCTGCGCATGTAAGCCTTGTTTTCCTTCTTTTTCTGCAATGTCTCCATCATGCCGTATCAAGATCACACATCACACACTGTGTTCGAGATGTTCACTCCCACTTTTTGTTTTCTTTCCAGGTCTGGTACATGGATAGCTACACTAACAATAAAATTGTCCGTGAATACAAATCGATCGCAGACTTTGTCAGCGGGGCTGAATCAAGGACATACAACCTTCCATTCAAATGGGCAGGAACCAACCACGTTGTCTACAATGGCTCCCTGTACTTCAACAAGTACCAGAGCAACATCATCATCAAGTACAGCTTCGACACGGGGCGGGTGCTGGCGCAGCGGAGCCTGGAGTTCGCCGGCTTCCACAACGTCTACCCTTACACCTGGGGCGGCTTCTCCGACATCGACCTGATGGCCGATGAGATCGGGCTGTGGGCCGTGTATGCCACCAACCAGAATGCAGGCAACATTGTCATCAGCCAGCTGAACCAGGATACGCTGGAGGTGCTGCAGAGCTGGAGCACGGGCTACCCAAAGAGAAGTGCCGGAGAATCCTTCATGATCTGCGGCACCTTGTACGTCACTAACTCGCACTTAACAGGAGCCAAGGTCTACTATTCCTACTCCACAAAAACTTCCACCTATGAGTACACAGACATTCCTTTCCATAATCAGTACTTTCATATATCCATGCTTGACTACAATGCAAGAGATAGAGCTCTCTATGCCTGGAATAATGGACATCAAGTCCTGTTTAACGTCACCCTTTTCCACATCATTAAAACTGAGGATGACACATAATTTTGTTTACCTTATCTCCCTCCCTCAAAGCAGTCTCATTTGTGATTAACTCTAAAAGCATCCATCTCTCTCAGTTCCTTTTAATTTGCATTTCTTTCTTCATTAAACTAAAGCAACATTTTCTACTGTGTAATGCATTTCAAATATGGCTGAACTTGTCCAAAAACGACCTGTCAGAAATAAAAAAGCATCTTAACTCATGATTCTGCAAGGTCTTTCAAGACCTTGTCTTGAAAAGCACTAAAGATGCTTTAAAGAAATAAAAGTATTTAAATGATGAAAGACAGTTTTTAAAAGATTATGATCTGCCTTATTTTAGAGTCAGAGACTAATGGTGGCTTAAATGCATGAATGTCTTTTTTTACCTCATTTTTTATTTTAATATATTGCTTAACTTCAGGAAACATTTCAGTGGTGTCAGACACATATTGCACATTTTTTTATTTTTTTATTTATTCTGAAAGAAAGATTTAGGAATCTAATTTACTTAGAGAAAGAGTATGATTCATTTTGCCATCATCCAATTTCAGATGTGGTGCTGTACAGTATGTTTTTAAATCTCTTGCAAACATTTTATCAACAGTATGTATTTCTACCATTGTAACCACCGTTGTGCAATTGTATCTCTTCACTTATGTGAAAGTAAACTAAGTACTATTTTTTATAAAAGATATTGAAGCTTAATTGCAGTTCTGACTATGAGTCAATTGAAAGTGGTAAAAATCTGATAAAAGGTTATTATTTCTGAGAAAGACCAGTAGCTTCTCAGATGCATGATTTCTGTTCTCAGCTTTGCTTCCTAGATCCCCTTTACCAGTGGTGCTTACTGGCACATTTGCAACTTTAAAGCTTCATACCAGTTCCAAAAATTGCTCTGCCCGGCGTTTATTTCCTGCTGCTGGCTTCTCTCCCTCTCAGTCTTTTTCTCCTGCTTTCTTCCCTTCCACCATTTGCCTGCCCTTGTTTATGCTTGCCCCTGCTGTGAACTTTACCAGCCCAAAGGGGCTGGTGCCCACCAGGTGAGGGGGCGTGCCTCCCGTGTTTGTGTTGCTCTGGGGCACTGAGGAGCAATGCTACAAGCCAAGCTGCTCTCCATCTGCCTGGATTCTTATTCTTAAGAAAACGTTTGTCTGTTGACAAAACTCTTCTCTGGGATGACAGTAATCACAGAAAATGCACCAGGGAAGGTGCCAAGTCCAGATGGTCAGAGTGGCCCCTGGTATTCACCATAATTCATGTTAGGGAGCAGCTTTGAGGCCCAGCTCTTGCAAAGAGGTTTGGGGCTTGCTAGCAGTAGAATTGCTGCACCCAAACTGATGCCTTCAAGAAACAAATATTTCTGAAAGCTGTGTGGGTTGCTGTAGTATCTCATTATAAACTAGGGGGCAGGGAGAGGTGTGCATAACTAAGAAAAAAGGAAAGAAATGCTATATATCTTTTTCTGCAAAAATAGAAAGAGAGTAACATCAAGTGCTAGTAATCAGACTTTCCTATAAGCTGGGTTCTAACATAATAAAAAAGACAGGTATCTGAAAAATTCTGGGAAAGCTATGTTCCTCACACTTATCTGAGCATCTAATTTTATATCCTTTGCAACTGAAACACCACACATTTTATTTGCTGGTTCTTCTAATGTACCAGCTGAGAGCACCTAAAGTCTCATTAATTTCTTTATTATTATAAATATATGTCTCTATATATGTTGACAGGTATGCTTTATAATATAAGGCCATGTGAAGCTTAACAAATTGCCTTATTTTTCATACCAGTTGCAAAACAAAACAAAAAAAAATGCTAATAAGGTTTCAAGAACTGATAAAGGAGGCAAAAAAACCCAAAAAACAAACTACAAATTACATTACAACATGACCAGAGAAAAGTTACTTTCTTGCTCCCATCTCCCCTCTCCTGTCTAGACGAAATGGTAACTATTATCCCATACAATCAGTTACAGAGAATTTGGACAGACTCAGTTGAGCTAAATAGACAAATTAAATCACTTCCCTCCTGTAACCGACTTTCCTGTATTGACAATGAAACCTCTGTGACATGTGAAAATGTATATGACTACTCATTAAAAAAGGTACTTTATGTCATACAGGGATGTTTTATGAAAATGGAGTATGTTTAGATTTTTATCAAAAGCCACAAAACAAACCTCAGCCAAGGATATTTGTCTCTGTCTTTGAAATACAGACATGGAAGAAAATCCACATTTTCTTAGAATCAGAAATTTCTGCTCCCCTCATGCTTCTTGCCAGCTGAGCATCAGCAGAAGAGCCTGTGGAGTTTTTCTGTATCTACTGCTTCTAAATATCCAATTAAAGTAATTACATTGCAGAAACATTTTAGCAGTCCAAGTGAAACAAAGCTTCCTCAGGATTTTGTTTCAAAAATGACAAGAGTTTTAAACACAGCTCACTATAAATGAATGCAATATTTAGATCAGCTGCTTTCTGGCTCCACCTTTGCATCCACTGTACAGAAATACCATTTTCCCTAGAAACTGATATACCATAGCAACACAGGAAAGTACATGAAGACACATGAAAATGACAACAGGTCAGATTTGACATCTCAAAACAATCTATTTTACCATGCCTTTTGTACAGAAGTTTGAATTCCTATTTACACAGTTCCTATGGTGAACATGAACAGGAAGAACCCTCTGGGCCAGAAATACTCATTTTTCCCTCATACATTATCAGCCACACACACAAACCACTCCAGTTTATGTTTCTTTGCATTTTCTCTTCTTTTGTTGGTTCTAATCATCTTGATCTTCACTTAAACCTGCCCCAACCCCTCTCATCTTGCAGTATGTTTAACGAATGGCTGTTCAGATAGAACTCAAATAGCAGAGGATTTATAGTACAGCAAGTTTCATCTGGAGAAGGTGTAAATTTATTTTCCCAATTACATAAAATTCAGCTCTGGCATGCCCATAAAGCTGCCTACAAACAATACTGATTGTATATTATGGATTGCTCTACAGAAATAATTTAAAACAGATTCAAGATAACTTTCTTCTCTTTGACATATTTTAAAGGAAATATTTTGTATCATATCTGCCATGGTAAGAAATTAATTCAAATTAAATTCATCATTGTCCCCAGCAGGTTTAGACATCCATTTTTTTTTCTTTCTGGATGACAGCCTCAAGGTGGTCTGCAGCACTTCTAACTCAGGAAATCAGGCCTCACAGTAATTGAGTGTGCACGCCGTCAAAGGTCCTTACACCTTTCGAGTTAAGCTCCAAATCTGTTTCACACCATGCTAACAGACCATTTATTTAGGCTGCCCCATCCCAGTAAATTTGGCTTGCTGTCACCTTGAAGGACATCCCAGATTGCTGGTGGCTTAGGGCTGTCCCTGCCAGTGCAGCACTGGGACAGGCGGGTGCCTTTTGGAGGGGAGGCGTGCAGGAGAACCGCGGCCGCTCATTCCTGCGGCTCTGACAGCAGCTCCCTCCTGGGGGAAGAGCACACAACCCTTCCACTCCCGCAGCAGCCACCTCCTCGGGACTGCAAGGTAATTTACAGAAACTGATTCAGACCATTTCCCTCTCTGTCAGGAAAGAAAGGACATTTGCATAAATCTCATTGTTGAGGCTGAGCACCTTGGACGCAGAAGTGCTCAGCTTAAGCCCAGCAGAGCTGCTTTGGCTCAGCAGCAGTTGATGTTAGATTTTCAGTTGAGTCAGTATATCACTCTTCAGCTCACTTCTACTGACACAAATATACGCGTCCCAAAGTTCTGTTCCCACACTCTTGCACTGATTTTTAATACTTTGCCTGGTTTTGGTTTTGACCTAGTAAGGAGGCCTGTGTCCATTGGTAAAGTGACTGGTTAATTCACAGTCACAATATGCCTGCCATGGGTGAATCTCTCCAGGGATTTCTGAGGAAAGAAGGGGGTACTTTGTTCCCTTTATGGAGAAGGAACCCAAAGGCTGCTCCCACAGCCAGGCAGTGCCAGGGATGGGCACTAGCCTGGGCACGTTGCTCTGCCCTGACCCACAGCACAGCCCAGCCATGCTGAGGAGGAGTGGTGGGTCCCTGCCTAAACACATTTTAGGCTCTTGCATCACTGGACTAGCTCCCTTCACAGCACAAATCCCATCAAAGGATTTACAAAAGCAGTTCTGTTCACCAGGCCAAAGGAGCAAGGAAAACATGGCAATTTTTATATGCTTTGACATTTATTTGGGAGCTGAAGTAGGACTTGGGAGATTCACAAGCCTCATCCTGGCCCTGTGCCCAGGAATGAATTACACTCTGAAACACTAAATTGCACTCTTATGGCAAATGCTAAAATGCTCTTATTTTAATAGCAGTGCAATATCATGATTGAGAGCAGAAAAATGACACACAGCAGAGCTCCTAATCTGAAAGACAATAATACTGTAAAATATAAAATTAAAAAAAATTATCCCAATTAAGTGTTTCCCAATATATGCTCTAGCTTAATAACACTCATAGTTTTTCAACAGAATATACCAAATACCAGCTCAGTTGATATTATTGGTGTTACTGAATAATAATATGCATTACATGACTAGTTAATTATGGAATTGGATATTTATGTACCATCTAAAAATGAATACTTACGACATTCAACTGACTCACAAAAATTTTTTTTAAATCCTATCATTATGAGTATGGAACACTGCTTATTTGCCGTATTAAATCTGAACAAGAAAACATATTTAAATAAAAATATTTTATGCCACAGTGTAGGATGGTAGTTCTATTAAAGATAAAAATTGGAAATCAGTGCGTATATAGTGCATCAAATGCATAGGGATGAAAGAGCTACATAACTTTCAGTTTTGGGGTTTTCTTTCCAAATTGCACTTAGTAAAAGCACAAAATCAATTTTACAGATAATATAGACAGATGCAGATGTAAATACAGACACGTGACTGTACATGATATTTACAACCATGCCTGGAGAGAATATCACACGTCTGGGCAATAACTTACACACTGACTGACGCAAACACAGCCAGAAAACAATCCAATATGCAACAAGAAAACTACTCCCCTGTTAGCCAGACTTCCCAAAATGGAGGTATTTCTTCTATGTGGGACAAAATTCATCATGCCTTGCAGAGGCTGCAGCCAGCCAGAGACTGGGACAGCCACGGCCTCCAGTGTACGGGCAGCTGCCACCATGCAGTGCAAACAGCAGTATGTGCATCCTGTGGAAACTGTGAAGCTCTCAGCAGACAGTCCTGAGAAATCCTAATGTTCCACATAATGGTCACCAAAATAATCAAAGAAACATTTGTGATAAAGTCAAGCAAACCATACAGTGTGACAGGCTTTGTAAGTAAACAAGAAATATAAGAAATAATTGTTAGATAAAAGATGGCAGCACACAACTTTGAAAATAAAAGGATTATGTACATTCAAACACAGGATAAAGTAGCTCTTAAGAAGCCATCGTGGTTAATATGTACAATAAACGCAACATGAGGGGTAGGGACCTGCAAAGGGCCAGCCCTCTCTGTGGGCTGCCTGGATTCCTGTCGGGTAAGGACTTCTCCTCTGGCCCTAAGGCAGGTATTCTGGTGAGGGTGCAAGGGGCTTTCTGACTCCCTGTCCTTGAGACTAACTCTGCTCTTCTGACTAGGTACCCTGTCCAAAACCTGGCAAGTCTCTGCTTTGATGTTCTTTCTAAGAGATACAGAATGCTATTTTTAAGTAAATTGCCACATGGTGGAGAAGAATGCCTTAATAACCCAAACAGCTCAAATTTCTGTCTCAACTTAGCTTGAAAAACACTATTAGCACAAAAATATAGGAGGCAATTGTGAGTATTGATAGGTGAGAAGTACTGTGCTTTTACCATTCTTGATTTCATTAGATCACAGATTGGAAGACAGGGGTTCTCTGGTTTAATTATGCGAGAGGTAGAAAGGAAATTAAAAAATTATCTCTTTGGGCCCTATTAAAGAAAGAGAGCAGGGGAATACCAAAGCCTAATGAGATTGCTGTAGTGTTGGGGAAGGAGCAGAGGGTAGTTCTGATAGGAGCTGGCCGTACGAGAGCAGAAACCGTTCTTGAATATTTCAAGACTGCCGTGTTCACTCTTGGGAAAATACTCAAGAAGTTAATGGAAACAATAATTCATTAATATTTTATTTAAGATATTTATACAAGTCATGTGTTTTCAAGTATTTCCAGGCTAGTTCTATGAGATGGGAATATAAGGAGGCAAACGAATTGAGGAGCAATAAATATTTGTAGCAAGTTTGCTAATTGACTTTGATCCAGATTGGCCACCTCAAGCAATATCAAGTGAATGGATTCCTGCCGTAGGTTACTGCTTGTTGCAGCACGGGAAATTCCTGCAACTCATACCCAAACGATCCCGCCCTTCAGAGAAGGGGAAGAGTTGTGAGATTCTTGTCACACAAGATGCTTCTGTGGTGTATTTTGACGGAAGTTAACAATTCAGGAGCCTTTGGAGAAGATTGCTCTTAATTGTCAGTAATGAAAATGGGCAAACTCAGCTACAGCAAACTGTGTTCCTGAAGTGCTCTGTGCTTTGCAGCTGCCTGTATGTGAGAGCCCAGTAAGGTTAATATTAAGGAAAGAATGAACAGGAGATGTGGTAGAAAGAGGAGCTGTGCACTTTCCCCCTGTTCTGCTTGTCTCTTCTGCTTTAGAGCAAACTGTCATAATAATGGCATGATACATGCACAGCCTTATGTTAACAACTTTCTGGGGATGATATTCTATTCCCTTTAGGCTGCCTGCATGCCAGAATTTGACATATGCACAAAGGAAGGAACTGAGAAAGGGAGAGTGGGTAAATCTGTGATCAGTGAGTAGCTGGGAAACTACAAGACAGCAGACTATTTCATACAGCATACTGATAACTTGGTATTTTCTCACTCCTCCTTGAAAAGATAAAGAAACTATTAGACCTCAAATCTTTTTTTAAGAAAACTAATAAATAAAAGGAACTGACCAGTAAAAAAAAAACCAAAACCCCCCAAAGCCCAGCCAACCAGCCAAAAATCCCAAAAAGCTCACCTCAAACCAAACTAACAACAAAGAAAGCAAACGCCCCTCAAACAAAACTAACAACAAAGAAAGCAAACCCCTAATCTCTCCCTCCCCTTTCCCCCCTGACGAACTAAATCCACCTCAAACTGTATCCTGCCTGCTTTATTTAGGGAGTGTTTGATCTCAATGGAGGTTAGCTGAGGTTTGGAAAAGCCTTCTGCAAAGGTGTGAGGGATACCCTGAGGCTGCCCCAAGTCCCCAGTGCAGAGGTGAGCCTCTCAGAACTGCGCTGCAGGACACGTGAGACCAGTGCTGGCCACAGGACCTGAATTACCCAGAGCTCTGACCTACCTTCCTGAGAGCTCATGTACACAGCATTCTGGTAAGGTAAGTCATTACAATTATTTCTCTTTATAGATATCAGATCCAATGTATATAGGTGAGCTCAAATGTAATGCAGTGTTTTTGTGTGAAGAACAATGGTCATTGAATTAACTGATCTTTATACCATAGTCATCATCATGCTATGTTTGGAGTTTGTTTCATTTTAAGGTGAAGACAGTTTCTAACATAGCTTTACACTGTAAATATCTTTTTTGGATTTGGAGAGGAATAGCCTCTGCCTCTGATAAGAAAGTGGAGATTATTTGTTCCATTTACACTGGAAGTGGCCAGCCCTTAAATTCCTTTTAGTCAAAGTTTGCAGTTTCTAGATGTAAGAGCCAAAATTCTACCAGTTTGCTATTGTCCAAATATTTGGTCCATTTCTACATTTCTTTCTGAATAATAAGAAAATCAACTCAACTTCATTGCACTAAACATCCATCTGATATGGGCTCCTGACAGTGTATGAGCACCACCGACCATATTTACAGCCAATAAACCGAGATTTTCAGATTTTCAGAGCATCAACACTTTGTCAAGGGGATTTTCTAGGGATGAAGAAAGGAGAATTACCCTTGACCCACTCAGGGTGTTCAGCTACATTATGGCACCAGAAGGAAGGTCCAAAAGACTACCCTTGATTCGATGCCTAATTCCACACAAGTGGGATAAACCCATTCTAAAACCTGCATGTATAAGCAGTAAGTTCCAATTGTAACCTCCAAAATAATTGCTTTGTTTCAACGTATTATTACAGTTTCTTATTAAATTGCTTAAAATAATTGTTTTTTTTCAGACATTGTTCTGTCCCAAGTGACCCTCGTTAAATTCAGTTACAGATTTACTGTTGACTCAAATGGGAACAGAGCCTGACCTATACAGCATGGATATTATTTTCTTTGTCTAATACTTCTTTACAGAATACACTAGAGAAAGGAAGGGAGTCTTCCTTTTCAGACAATGAAAATACATGGTTTTAATTCCTACTCCAAGTATATCCAGTATTATCCCCAGTAAATTCCATAAACACAACCAAAAAATAAATTTGGCTATGTGCATCTGCAAAAGCAATCCATTGAGACAGTTCACAGTTTCTACATTTTTATGTTTTAAGCCATTTACCTCAGTAATAACACTAGCACAAAACAGACAGGACAAAGCTGGCCTTACAGCTTATTACCCATCAGAACCCCAGACTAACACTGAGCTGTAAGACTCCCTTCACAAACTTCATCAGTTGTGTAAGCCAATGAACATAATATCGCCTGAAATAAATCTCTTAGCAACAATTAATTCCTATAAAGAAGTCCATCACTGCTCACTTGCATTAACATTGGGGATCATTTAAAAAATAGTAGCTAAAAGTAAACAAACTGTATTTTTCTGAATGTGGCTATAATTAGGTTAATTGTTAGAACAAACAGATAAGTAGAAAAGGAGTCCAATATCTAGTTGTTGTTTGAAGGCTTGGAACTGAGACCTATGATGGTTACCCAGTTTTCAGTAGGCACTTCCAAGACACATATTCCCTCCTTTGGCATACACTTATTTCAAGTCTATGAAAGTGAGAAAAGTTTCTCCACACGGTTTCTCCACAATTTATCTGAGATGCATCCTCTTGCAGTGACCCAAACCCAAAGCCTGTTGTACATCAAGGAATTTGAGGCTCAGCTCACAGCTCACCTTGTGCTGTGTCACGTGTAGATCTTGGCCTGGGCTGGGCCCTTGGCTACAGGAGGAGCTCAGCCAGATAACTGTGGGCGACTCTCACTCAGCATTAGCAATTCCACCACTGCATGGCCTTGCATTTATCCTAAATTCCATTAACAACAGCATCTGAACATCAATTTTCTTTGACTGTAGAAATAATTGCTTATGTTACAGACACTTAGAAAATTAGTTATTTCTATCTCTAAGAAACTTACAAATTTTTACTTTTACCATCTAGATGACAAATCGTGTCAGCTAATAATATAGAAATTTTCTCAGTATGTGAAAGCACAATATATTTCATGTGCAGCTCATGTGCAGGTTAGATGGCCTGTGGAGACTTAGGTGCACAATCTCCCATTTACTTATGTTTGGAAAAGTCTTCAGATTTTTGTCCTTCAAATAAGAGGAAAAGACCTCAGCTATCCCAGGGACTGCAGAAACTCCTGTCACCCGCACTCAGCACACAATGCAGAGGCACTTTCTGCTTTTCATTCTGTTTAGTAATGGCCAGCAGAGGAGAGCTGGCTTTACAATAAAATTTCTGCCCAAAAAACACATTTTGAAATGCAGATTTTGAGGTAAGAGCTATTTGGAGGAAATATTAGTCATACAGAACCACTACAAATTTCTTCTGTATGTGTTTCCACGGAAATAATAAAGCTCTCTTGAAGCTCTGAATTTTATTCCAGTGTAATATTAGACTGTTTAAGATGGCACTGCATAATTCAAAAGTAAAAGTGAATGTACTGTAGAAAAGAAATTGTATAATATGGGGCTTAATATATGAGAAGTCAGCATTATCTAGATCTTTCTAATCATAATGTCAGTTGTTAAAGCACCAGGGACTCCATCAGTCTAGACACTATATTCTGATTCAATTACATTACGCATTAAAAAGCGGTGGTTTACGGCATCCATTAGACTTGCTATTACCCTTGTGCCATACTCAATTGACCAAAGGGAAAAAAGCTTTCTTCCTATGGGAGGTGAGGCCAAAAAAGGGTATTCAGTGAAATGCATTAATAAGTACCTCCCAAAAGGAGTTTCAGTTCATTTCATTCGGAGGTGAGTTTCCTGCAAAATGCAGAGTAAACATCATGCCTCATTACACCTCTCTATTGTTCAGACCTCGCATATATGTATAGGTGTAACACTGATTAATGGAAATAAAATACAACATTCTGTGACTCAGAATAAATTACTCCAAACCTTAGCAGGACTAATAATGACAGCAACTTGAATAAAACATTTTAGCAGGAGACTAATCCAAGCCTCATTCAAAATATCTCGCATCACATTTTTCACTTAATCTTGAGTCTCAAAAGTCATAAAAATACAGCACTAGCATTCTTAGCATTCCATTTGATGCCAATAGCCACAAGAAAAATTTCAACTCTGGTCAGACTGACAAAAACCTCTTGGCTGCTATACTAAACATGGGACACCTGTTTTACAGCTCACAATTTAGCGGTTAATTTAACTCAAATCTACAAAAAAACCACTTCCATTTTCCAAATGTGAAAAAAAAGCATCAAGTCTGTTCTCAGGATCTGTATAGAATTTTCAGACATCTGGAATTTTTATCTACCAGCAACTGCTGTGTCAAGTCCCCTCTACTTAATATTCAGAGTGTGATCGATCTCCAAATTAGACATTTAGAGTACTTTTAGAGTAATTCAGCCACAAGGTTTTTGGGTATTTTTAAGCAAAGGTAGGTCGTGGCTTTTTATATGAGTCTATTTATTGCTAAATTAACATATTTATCAAATAATAACATTATTCTGGGTTTCAGATATAATTAAGAATGAGGAACAGTGAACTTCGCCAATCTAAGTATTTAACACGTAAAATAATTCTCATTTGAAGACTAAAATATTCCTGTATATCAGTAAGAAAGAGATGCATGTGTTTGAACTTGAATAGGGAGAAATCATACATTATATATGAATAAATTATATTCCAGAAAAACATTTGTTTGAAAACTGAACTAAAGGAAAAGAATAAAATTACTGACAAAAAAAAATTATTCTCACTAAGATAGCACCTTTCTGTGCAGTTACCTTTTGGATAATGAAATCTTTTCAGGCAAGGAATCCTCGCTTTTCTCTGAATGCACAATAAATTTACTCACAACTCATGCCAATGACATAATGCCTTTTTATTCCTCTGCAGCAGCTGTGGATGCCTCAATTCCTTTACATTCCTGTGCTTTAGAGCATAAATTTCCTGAAACAGCCATTTACTCATGCAATCTAGTGGCTAAAGTAGCATGGGAATAAAGAGCAATGCCAAAAACAGAGATGACAAAATTTGCACATATTTATTTACATTCTCACTGCAAGTAGGCTGCAATAACAAGCTAATTTGGATATTGCTAGCTCTGTGACTGAACTAGTAATAATCCTTTGACCAGATGGTTAGCACCATAGTTGAGAATAAATTCTTGCCTCAAGTACATTTCTTCACTCTGCACAGAGAGGGCATTTAACCTGGCATCCTGCCTTTGAAGGTCGCCAGGATGTGACTACTGTCACACTACAACAACTTAACTTTGTTAGTATTGATTTTGCTCATAATTAAGTGAAACAACCAAAGCATTCCACCTCCATGAAAGTTGCATGCTTCTCTTTTTTGCAGACAAGAAAATTTCTGCTTTTCTGAATGACAAAGCTTCTCCTCACTCCACCCCTCATTATTGTACACATACACAAAACACAACTCATTTGTGTCAAGTTTCTCACAACAAAGTTTTCCCTTAACATTTTCTGCCAAGATAAAACATCTCTTTGTGGTCAACAAGGAGATTAACACATTTTCAAATCTAAAACAGAGAAGCAAAGAAGACAGGAAAGGTAGTCTCCCACCTTGTGCTATGAAAACAATCAAGAAATGCCACATTCCTCAAAAGCAATACTCCCGTTAAATTGCTCTGCTGCCTTGGAGAAGAAACAAATTCAGAATAAACATTTCAGCTAAATCACATTATTTTTGATGCTAGAAAATGGTCAATTTTGATTTGTTCTAGAGCATCTCTGCTGGAGCTGTTGCAAGAGATCTTTTAAGAACACAAAGAATGATTCAAAGAAAATGCCTCTTACTTTAATTTCTTACCACTGCAATTTAACCTAAAAATGATATAGCATATCCACTTTAACAGAGTATTTTTAACAGAACTGAACCCCAGGTGGCCCAAACTGAAATTAGACTGCAAAGAAGGACTGACTCAGAGCAGGGGAAGGAAGGAGAATTTGGGGGGGAAGAAAATAAAAATCATTCTTTTCCTCTTCCTGTTTGTTACTTGTTATTGCACTGTCCACAAAGAAATCCGACCTCTTTTCTACATCTTGTCTTTTTTAAACACATAATGTATTATAAAAAAAATAGGTTCTGTACAAAACAGCCATTAGCATCCTATGTCACTTCCTATGATACTTGTGCTGCACAATATTCTGAATTCATGCACCAGCAGTTCAGGAATACAAGCTCTTTTGTGGCTTATCACTTAATTGGCAATTATAATCCTATAATTAACTATAGAAAAAAAAAGCCTCTGGCAAATAGCATCTGAGTAATTCAAACATGACACATAAAATTACTTCTAAAACTACTCACAGCAGCTTATCTGCAAATGCAGAAATAAACCCCACTAGAGAGTTAGTACCATCAATTCCTGTGCCCACGCAATCCTCCAGCCACCCAGGGGCCACATCAGTTTAAAAGTGACAGGAAATGGTTTCAGTGAAGCTATCCATCTGACACTGGCTGGGACTGATTGTCAGCCTTACTCATAAGAGAGGAGGCTAAAAAAAATCCTGACTCACCTTGCTGCTGTAAACATCCTGATATATTCTCCTAGTTGACAATCACTTATGGAAGTAGTGGTGCAATAAATGAGCTAATGAACGTGTCACTTACAATAAGATATCAGCAAGCCAAAAAAGCCAAGCCTGACTGGCCTCCATCCTGCTGCACTTGACTGGATTCTCCACGTGCACTGTTAATTACAGCAACACATGCCTCTGCAGCAGGCAGCTATTCTTTTTATGAGAGCAGCAGATGGGCCAAAGCTGTGAGCAACAGCAAATAAAATCTAATTGTATTCCCCTCACCTTCCTTCTTGGTACTCATTACTTCTTCCCCTAATCTGCTCATCATCTAAACCCATCACTAAAATACCTCTTCAGCCAGACGATAGCACAGTGCATTTTGCCATGTACTACAGGTTCCTTCACACACCCTGAGCCAAACCGGCCTATCGGACCTTCAGAAAGCACTGAAAATGAGATGACCTAGTCAAATTCTCTTAGATGTTCATTTCATAACATTTGTAATTCTAAGGATGGAGCAGCAAATTCAGGAGGCCCTCAAGGAGACTCCAGCTACTGCACCTAACTCCAGAAAGACATCAATAATTCTATACTAATTCCCACCTTCTGTAAAGATAAATTACACAAACCACATAGCTATTTCTCTGAATACTAGTGTGTTATTTGCAACCTTGAGCCTCAACTTTTCTAAGCCAAGGACTGTACACAAAGAAACAACTCAAAGGAGTACAGTGCTGCTCAGGGAGCAATTCAAACTCTTCAGTGGTATGGGCTGGAAGCCCATACTCTCAAATTCTGATTTAATTGCCATCTCAATTGGCGTGGGATTTTAGCAGGCAGAAGCCCATTTTTGGCTATAGGTTTAGGGTTAGGGTCAAGGTTAAGTGTTAGGTCTTTGGCTAGAGTTAGATTTAGGTTTACGAGTATTGTAAGGGTAGGGTTAGGGTTCGG
>VZTB01011688.1:272727-302285 GCA_013397245.1 Thryothorus ludovicianus | reverse complement strand
ATGAGTATAGTCTCATATTCAGAGGAATCTGAGGGGAAACAAGTGGTGACCATTTTCCTCATCACAATCATCAGGATGGCCCCAAATATCACCATCCCAAACTTCTGGGGACACCATTAGTTTCATAATTTGCATGGGGTTAGGGGAACATGGGGCCCACACGAGCATCATCTAGATCTTTTCTTCCAACTTTTGTGTTTTCTCCTTTTCTCCCTGTAATAGTTTCTGTAACTATTCAATTTGCATGTACAGTAGTAACTCAGCTGCCCCTTGCCTTCTATTCCCTCTCTCAGATATTGTCTCTCTGTATTATGCTTTTTCCTGTCCTCACAGGTGGCTTCTCAGCAGATGCCTAACATCTTACAAGTAATTCGTTTTCCTCTACCATTTTCAATATTTTCTCTTACTAATTTAATTTGCTTTTCAGTCACCCTCCAGTCATGCCAATGGTGGTGAGCTCATTCTTCTGAGAATTTGGGATTCAGATTTATTCCATGCTGACATAAGCAATTAGGGATACTACTCAGCATCCTGACAACTACACCAATATATCGTGAATGAGTGATTTACATCACTTAAAGAACCATTGCCGAAGCTATTAGCAAAAGGTGGGTTTATACAGGGTTGCAAAAGTGTGACTTAACAAAGTTTGAGGTCAAGAGTCACTCTGATTGGCACAGTCGTTTGAACATCAATTCTAAACTGCCATCTAACAAGTCAAAGTTGCCAAACTAGAAGGTTATGCATGATATCAGTTCATTACCAAAGATCTGCCACTGGTAAAAAAGTCCCTCTGACTTCAGAATCACTCCAGCTCAAGGGGAGATTGCAGCAGAGAGAGGCAGCTCAGCTCTGAGTGGCCCCAGTCACCCCCTCCTGGCACAAGGTACTCTGCCTGCAAGGGTAATCAAAGCCATCATTATATTAAAAGCAGCAATAAATATATTAGAGATGAGGCATAAGGATGGTAAAATGGCTGAATGTTCTTTTTGACAACCTATGAACTCTCCAGTTGCTCAGCTGTGGAACTGCAGCAGCATTTAGGGCAAGAGACACTTCATTGCTTATTAGTTTCTCTTTCCAGCTCTTTTTAGAAAGAGGATTCCCATTTCCTAAGGCAAACTTAAATATCTCTGTGTCTATGCCCTATTTTTATGACATAACAAAATTCTAAAGCCAGTTGTGTAAGTTTATGTGCCTGTAAAAGTAAAACGTCTCAAAATAGAAAATCTGTTCATTTTTCAAACTCACTACACAAAGGGGAAAGCCACCTCCCCGAACTACTTTTCTTCATGTTGGTGACAATAAACCCAAAGAATTCATTTTCATCTCAGTTAAATTTGCATCAGCCTGCTCATTTTCCATCATTGTCCAGTTAACTTCCAGTTTGCAGGTGCAATACCGATACTTTTGCACTTGAGGAAAGATATGACAATACTTAGTTTCATTTCTATTTTGGAAAAATAACTTTTCTGATGACCTGCAACCCTTTGCCCTGCCAGAAGCTTTCACTTTAAGAATTTTCTTATTTGTACAAAGATCTAGATATTAATTTCTATCTGAAAGTCAACAAAGTTTGAAATGGAAATGAGGAACTTATTTTAACAGAGAATAAGTAGTTATTGGAGCCGATTATGATGGAATGAAGGGAAAATCTCTACTGTTTGACCTCCTTAATCAAAGTCAGACATTCTTCTAAAAAGAGTTGTGATAGATCATTAAGCAGCAAACTGAATAAGATCATGAAATCATGTGGAATATCCATGTTTCTCCACTCCAAACCTTTGAAACTGTTTATTCTTTTGGTGGATCTAATATTCAAAGCACTAATCCATTACACCATCCAAGCTTATTGAAGAAGACAACCCTTACAAGTGTTAGCTTAAAACAAAATTTGTTATATAGTATCAGTGCCAAACTGAAGGCTTTTAACAAGACTTCTGCAGACAGGTGTGTGTTTTTCATTTAAGAAAATTCAGAAATCAGCAGGATATAGCCAAGCTGTAGCACAGGAAAGGATAAATGCTGCTAGTGTAACATTATCCACTCCATGCTTCTGTCAGTCTTTTCCCATTCTGGATTTTCTCATTGTCAAAAGACCAGATGCTTCACTGCAGCATCTCAGGGAGAAATGGCCTAAAAATCTGTTTGCTCGACAGACAAAGGAGGAAGTCCTTCTTCAAGAAAATAAAGCTTTAGATAGATTTTTCTAAAGCATCCCTAAAAGCTGGGGTAAAACTGCTCTTGACATTCAAGGAATTCCTTTCCCTTTGTCTTCCTGTTCAGATACATTTACCCAAGATATGGAACCTATCTTCACCTCCAAGGATTATACAGGGGTTTACAGCCCAGGCACTCCAGGACCTGAGGCAATGTAAACTTCCTTGATCTTTCCTGCTTTCTTCTAAGAATGTCCCCTTCCCTAGGCTTGGTTTTTTGGGAGTTCTTTTTTCATTAAAAGTATGAAACTTTTGAGAGGATGGCAGGAAAAGTTTGGAAGTGGAAAGATCTAGCCTGAGTACTCCTACCCCATTTCAGACCCAGATTTCCACTCTGTGGCTGGACCAGCTGCTGGACACTGTGATTTCATGGATCACTGTTGACTTGTGTTAAGCAAAGGTCTAGAAAGCCAAATCAATACCATGGGAGACTTAAATTTTCCAAAAAGTGGACCAGTTGCAGTTCAGAATGAAACCTCAGAGTTTCTTCCCCAGAGGAGAATAGAAACCAGATTTTCTGGCTGACATTGCCCAGCAATCAGCACTGGAGATTCCAGAGGCTGTGAGTTACTGGCAGGTGGAGTCCATCCAGGATGCCACTGGCACGGTGCTGGTGGGCAAACCCCAAGCAGAGCAGGCTTATGGGCAGTTTTCTGAAGGGAAAGAAAAAACACATTAAAACCTTCCTCAGGATGTTGCAAATGACACAGATCAGCAATTCTGGTAGCAGGTGTGTTTTTCTCAGCATTTTCCCCACCACTTCTCCTTACAAGTTCAATATTTCCTGCTGTATTTCTTGGTTCCCAGAGACTCATTGCTGCCTGTCAGGCAGAGGGATGTTTCAAGCTATATCCTGCCCTGCTGCAGGAAAAATCCTCATGCTGGTTTTGGCTAACTTAAATTTCCTTTGAGGAGTGTATTCCCAGGTGTTCAGTTTTGTAACTATGTGATTTTCTGGATGATCTTATGTTTTACAAATAGTAAAAATTATCTTTTAACAGAGAATGAATAAGGAGAAAACTACTCCTGACTGCCTGAGAATTGCAGCCTTTAGCTAACAGTTAAAATTTAGAGATGCTGCTTTGAAGGAAGGACTTGGAACAGGGCCTATCTTCCCTCTGCAAAGCAAAGACCCATTGCAGCAGAGGAGCAATGCTCAATAATGTGCTAATTAATCAACTTTCCTTAGAAAGATATCACAGAGAATAGTTCCTAGACAATTCAGCTGAACAAATGTTTTTGAGTCACAAGAATTAGATGTGATTGAGTGGATTAAAGGAGCAAAAGGGCACAGGCACACATGGTTCCTGCAGATTTACCCTTCTTGTTTCAAAACACTGTCCTAAAATACCGCTCTGGGGCAGATTTGTTTGATGGGGAGAGATTTAGGGTAGCACTTTCCCACAGCACATCCCCATTTCACTCCAAAGTAGCTCCAGTTCTGAGCAGCAATAAAAAGTAAATTACATTTATTAAATCCCTTGATCCCACCTTTAAGGACTGCCAGTAACAGCATTTTCATAAAAGGAAATGTCTCTCTCAGGCTCCAAATCTTTCCATTTCTGCTGGAATTTAAAGTGGGGAATAATATCTTCAGAAAAGATTTCTGCCAATGCCTGATATCCATGTTAGACATGGTTAATGTTTAATAAAATGTTGAACACACCATGCTGTCTTTCAAATTCTTCAAAGACTAGATATTAGATGAATATCATGAGAGTGAGATTTCAGCTTCATGGAACAGTTTGGGTTGGAAGGGAACTTGAAGATCAGCTCATTCCATGGACACCTTCCACTACACCACCTTGCTCAGGGCCTAATTACCAACCTGGCCTAATTACCAACAGTTCATTACCATTGCTACAGGCATCCAAATCCTGTTGTGTTTTGGGGAGATTTTTAGATGGATTCCCATCCATTTAGATGGGTTCGCATGATGCTGGAGCAGTTAAAATTCCTCTTGGAAGCAGGAGGGATCAGCTGGACACACAACACAAACGCTGCACATTGACTTCAGAACCCCTTGGCCATTTGTTTACAACCTTGAAAGGTCTCCAGAACGTGGAGATGGCCAATGAGATGAGACTCAGTAGAGGCCAAGATCAGAGGTCCTGGTGTCCTACCCCAGGGGATGGCAAGCACAGGGGAGTCATAAAGGGGTAGGACAGATTATTACAAAAAATAGCTCTTCTCTGATACACCCTACTGGCATCTGGTTTGGTGACTTCACTGATTTTAGAAACTTTCTTACTTGAGGATAAGACCCAAGGCATTTTTGATGTGCCCCATACGTTTAATAAAAAAATCCAAGGGATCAAAGGGCTATCTGGATGAGTGTTGCCAGCACAGCAATCCTATGGGAAGCAGTGGATAAAAGTGGAAGTATGTGACACAGGAAAGCTGTTTTGTTCCTCCCTAATCTCTGCTCTGGGCAAAGGCATCATCAGTTCCTCATTTCATCAGTTTATCATTTAATGACAACCAGATCTACTTTATGAATAGTCAGAAAATAAGCCTGAGTCAGCCTATAGGTTTGTTTCCTGAGCAGATGAAATCAAGTGGATCCTCATCTCTTGAAAATGGGAAGGGCACACTCAGTGATCAACCCACTGCAGCTCCTCCAGGTGGAGGCAGAACACTATGATTGCATCATCACAGTAACACCTCCACCTGAAGCAGCTTCCAGGAGTTGTGCTCATTCTTCAGCCCATTTGGGTTGATAATATCCCACCTTCCCACTGAAAAAAATACATCTGTTGAGACCAAATCCTTCCGGTACTTTCTGTTCATTCCTGGTACCACAAATGCTCATTCTGGTTTTAGACTTTCACCATCTTCTTTAAAATCCTCAGGAAAATGAAATGGGCCTCCTCAGTGATCTCATTTTTTTACTGCAGGCTGCAACAGCTGTGGTTAACAAAGATGTGAGAAGGCTGAGATTTTGTCAGGGTGATGGGTGGTTATTGAACTCAATAATTCCCTGGAAGTAGTTGTGTGATGCAATTCAAGCCTAGCAGGGGCAGTACATTTACCAACAAGGATGGCAGGAGACTTAGGCTCCAAATTTATCTGGGAAAAATTCTGTTGTCACAGATAAATAAATTCAGGTTATCAAAAAAAGGAGGAGGAAGAACAATAGTCCTTTGCACTCCATGTGTTGCCACAACACTGTAATGATCAAGGAAGGCATTGTTAACAACACATGCAAAAGCAGAAAACATGCATCTAGTTCTTAAATCTTACCTATTTTAAAATAAAATCATTTGTTATAATATGATACTCCAAACAAAGATAAATGTTACCTTTTTGGACACTTACACAGACATTCAAATAAGAATATGCATAAAAAGCCTTGCAGAGAAGGAAGGATATGATACAGCGTGGGGATTTTTGTTTGTTTACTGATAAAAAGACTTCAAAATCTTTTTCAGGTCTTTTCCAAAATAGTCTGGGCTGTAAGGCAGAGCCCGTGTTTACACAGTGTGGCACTGATTTAGCTGTGACTCCAGGAGGAGTGTCCTGCAGGGGCTGAAGGGTTGTAGGTGCCTCGGATTTGCAGAAGGAAAAGCCTTTGGATCATTTATCTCTGAAGATAAAGTGCCTTCTTTTCACTGTACACAAGGGAATAGCAAGAGTATCATTATATAACTATGGTCCTAACCTAATTAATATTTGACTAAGAAAGAAAAAGAGAAAGAATAAAGCTTTTAGAAGTTCAAGAGCATTAGATAAAAACCTTAGACTTAAGGGTCTCACTCTTTTCATTTCCCTGCTTTAATCTTCAGGTATAAAGAGACTAGTTTGAAATAATTTAGGATGTTTTTATGAGAAGATCACAGAATTGTTGAGTTTAGAACAGAAAACACCTACTCTCCAACCCTCTCATCAAAACAGGATCAAGACAGAGTAGTTTGTTTGGCTGAGATTTGAACATCTTCAAGGAGGGAGACACATCTCTGCGCAAACTGCTATACTGTTTGTTCACCTTCAAAACAAAATAAAAAAGGAAAAGAAAAAAATATTTTCTCATTTTTAAATGAAATCATAGAATCATAAAATGAGTTGTGTTGGAAGGGACCATAAAGATCATCCAGTCCCAATCCCCGTGGGCAAGGACACCTTCCACTGTCCCAGGTTGCTCAGAGCCCCAGCCAACCTGGCCTTGAACACCTCCAGAGATGAATCCGCCACAGCTTCTCTGGGCAGTCTGTGCCAGAGTCTCACCATCCTCACAGAGAAAAATTTCTTTCTAACATTTACTGTAAACCTTCCATCCATCTTAAGGCCTTTCCCCTTGTCCTATCACTGGATACCCTTGCGAACATCTCAGCTGGGAAGAGACCTACCAGGATCATCGAGGCCAATGTTTAACCCAAGCTTGCAGAGCCCGTGGTCAGCATGGAAAAAGCAGAAAAGAGGAGACTGAAGGAGAAATAGGGCAGACACCCTGCAGAAAGTCTCCAGGAGGCATGAAATAGCCAACAGGATTCAGGTAAGGGCTGGTGTTGAAAATTCTGGTGAAACACTGCTGGTGCTCAGTATGACAGCCAGATAAACTAAAAAAAAAAAAAAAAAAAAAATGTAAATAGGGCTTACACATTAAGGAATTCCTCCAGGAGGAATGGCAGCAGACATGAGCTTGCTAATGCCTTACAGCTTCAGAGGACAAAAGCTTCTTTCCCCTGGATGTCTGCTATTCTCACAGAGCCAGATGTGCTTTTACCTCTTGACCTGCCAGTCCTGCCTTCAGCCCTGAAAGAAAACAGCTCACACTCAATAGAGGTCTGGCATCCCCTCTGGAAAACACAGAGGTAAATTCTCAAAATGGTGAGGTGGAACCTTAAATCTAAACTATCTAAATACAAGTACCATTTCCAGGACTCTCAGATTAAAGGATTTCATAGCATTCTGGTGGACGAATGCTTCACTTCCACCCTTTTATAATTTCTGGTTTGTTTTGGTTTTTTTTTAATAAATATCTATTTTTGTATAAATATCCAATATTCTTTTAGATTGCCAGATTATCTCCAGGTAGTTCACATCATAATTCTACATTTGTTTTCTCACTAGCAACTCAACACTCAAACTGATGTTCGGGGTTCCTGTCAAACTTCCCTCTCTTATAGTTGAGAAAAAAATTCTCTGCCATTTGGATATGGAGGATTCCTTCTTCTTGTGGACATCTCTATGACTTTTCTTTTCCCACCACAAGTTCAATGCTTCCAAAATAATTTTAAATAATCTGAAGTATAATAAATGAAGGAAGGTGGGCAAGGCACAAAGTCTGTTGTTGAGAATCTAAGTTGAAGTCCTTGTGCCAGAGGGCTTTTCCACAGAATCTGTTGCTGATAAAGATTCCTGGCTCTGGTGACTGTAGAGGCCATGGATTTGGGAAAAGCTGTTTGACAGAGCTTTCAAGAAAACAGATTTTTCAAGGAAAATTGGTTCTCCAGGCATTGGTACCTGACTTTTAACATCGAAACCCATTTTGTAATAGTCCTCTGTGCAATAACTTTGGAGTTATTTTTTCTGAGAAATAAAGAGAGAAAGCCCTGAATTTGTGTCCATTTTCTTGAAGACAAATTAAGGAAAAAATGGAGCAAGTTTCTGGTCACCTTTTTTCTGACCACCTTCCTAATTGTGGGGCCATCATCTGGTCTTTAATAACCACAAACAGTTTTGCAGAGGTGACCTGGTAGAAAAGCATCCAGCCTCATTCCTATGGTTTTAATTAACAGACAGGGCTAAGAGATCCTGAGATTGTTTATTTCTGTTCCTTAGATGAGTGAAAACATTGACTGGCACAACAATATTTGTCTTCTTTTGGATCCCTGGTTCAAAATGATAGCAAAATACATCAAAACACAATGTGAGGGTACGAGATATCCATTACTGCAATTACACATGGCAACCACATTAATTAGTCATCCCAGCATAGATGGTGGAGAGGTGAGATTATAAATTTAAACAGGTTGTGTCACAACAGTAACAAAATCAGAATATAAGCCAAAAAGACTTGTGGGAAAGAGATAATATTTTAACTATCTCTATTTTGGAAACGTTCATCAGTTGTGAAATGCCATAGGAGTTAAGAAAACATTTTATCTACTAAAACTGATTGAGTGTTGTTTCTCTGTAGAGAGGAAATTCTTGCCTGTTTCTATTTTTTGTTTCTTCAGAAAAATTTTCTCTCCAGGGACTATACCAGGATTTAAGCCCTCTTGAACCATTGCTACTAGCCATAAGCTTGAATATTTTGTTTTGTTTGTTAAGGACTAAACTTGTAATTTTGTCCCAGTAGTTAAATTAACTTTGCTTTCTGCACAATTCCCCAAGCCCAGAAGAAAACAAAATATCGGCACTCAGCTATTAGAAAAAAATATCAGAATTGGAAGCTGGATTTTGCTGGGTTTTTTGCAAAAGATTTTTCTTGCTTCTGCAAAAATAAAGGGAAGATAACTAATTTACCTACACCCTGCACTTTGGGTTCCAGAAACCTCAGTTACAAACAGCTCAAGAACATTTGCCTTCACCATGGATCAAGGATAAACAACCTAACATGCCACAGTTTGATTCCTTTTTCCTGTAAGAACTCAGCATCCTTCACAGCTCAAAAGTTGTGAGTTTTTTTAAACTTTGATTTTGGAAGATGTGAACAATTTTATTTAATTTTCCAGGTACACATCAAAAATATGGCTTTTGAGAACTTATAAGTAATAGGATTTGTGGAAATTTTATCGTACTCTCCCTTCCAAGCCCCTGCTTTTCTTATAGAATCATAAAATTTTTAAGGTTCAAAAATCCCTCAGAGATCATTGAATACAGCAGTTAACCCAGCACTGCCAAGTCCACCACTAAACCGTGTCCTCAAGTGACACATCCTTTGGTGATCCCACCACCTCCCTGGGCAGTCTGCTCAACTGACTGACCACCCTTTCAGTGAAAAGATTTTTCCTAATATCCAATCTAAACCTCCTCTGGTAGAACTTGAGGCCATTTCCTCTCATCCTATCACCTGGGAGAAGAATCTGCTCCCCATCTGGCTATGCCCTCCTGTCAGGGAGCTGTGGAGAGCAGTAAGATCTCCCCTGAACCTCCTTTTCTCCAGGCTGACCACTCTCACCTCCCTCAGCCACTCCTCATCAGGTGTGCTCCACACCCTTCCCCAGCTCCGTTGCCCTTTTCTGGACACACAAATGTGTCCCCTCTCCTTCACCACACCAAAGGAGGGTGCTTGTCCCCACACACCACCTGTGACATCTCCACAGTTCTACTGCATCTCTGCTTGTGGAGAAAGTTGTATCTGCTACAACTGAGAGCAGGCTCAGGTCTTTGGCAGTTCCTCAGGATAAATCCAAATCCTTCACTGCTGTGGTGGTGTAGCAAGTCCATCTCTTCACAGCTTTCCACCCCAAATCTCCATCCTGCTGCACAATGCAAGATTTCCTTGCTCCTCTTCTCCCATTGGAGAAGCAACTCAGGTCCTGATTCTGATCAGTTCTGCCTCCTGCTAAGAAGCCTTGAGCCATTTTTAATGGCATAGAAAGGACTTCGAGGCTCTATCAAAATTAATAAACCACTACCCAGAGTCATGAAGGACTACAGAGAAGATGTGATTGTGAGTCCTGCCACATTTTCCAACACTGGAAAGGAAGGAATTTGGTGGGCAAGGCACATGGCAGGCCTCAATAATCCCAGAAGTGCAGCCAGAGCAAGTTCCTTGAGCTGGAGGCAGATCTGCAGCCTTCAGCAGCAGAATGGGGTTTGCCAAAGGGAGGATGGATCTGTGCAGACCCCATTTCCAGCAGCCACCCACCTCCATTTATCTCCTGGGTCTCTGGGGCTCTGCTTGCCTCGAGCTTTAAACCTCAGATTTACGTAACCTAAAAAGGGCAGAAAAAAGTCAAGAATCATCCATTTCACTTTGCACTTTTTGCTGTTGGGGGACCAGAGGGGTACAGGGGAATTGGCTGGTGGTGATGTTGTTATTTTGATCAAGATTTTAAAAAATTCCAAATAAGAATGAAGAAAATAATTAAAGTAACCACTCCAACTTCTTCCTTCTTGCAGGTGCTTGAAGACTATGTCCCTCTAAATGGAAGGACAGCTGCAAAGAGAGAAATTTTTGCAGGAAATGCAGCTCTGATGAATATCAGTTGCTGAATTTCCTCTCTGTCCACCCTGAAACATTTCATCTGTTCATCTAATGGCTTTTGGAGCAGCAGGGCTGATTTGCCCTTGCCACAGAGTGAACTGGCTTTTAACATGGATTTATCCTAACTTCATTTTACATGAGGCTCAGTTCTCTTTTCCAGATCAAGTCACATAAAATCCAGACATTCTGAGACAAGGAGAATAGAAAATCATCTGGGAAAACTATCAGTGACCTCTGGGACCACAGCAGCTTGGCTTTAGCTGGCTTTCCTAGGAAAAAGAACTCACATTTCCTAGAGCAAAAAAACATAATAGTACAAGAACCAAGAAGTTGTAAATTAAGGAGACACTTTGGTGTGTGAAATTCCCCTACCTCCAAAGGATTTTATTTTAGGTAGCCTCAATACCATGTGGGAAGACAGGAAGGGATAAGAGACAGGAATGTAATAAAGTATTTTATATAGAAGCTCCCAAGACAAAAATCTTGTCCCAAAATTTGTTGTCTAAATTGAACCTCTCAATGTGTGCAGGGTCACCATGTGAGCTGAACAAATGGGGATGTGAGGGTGCATTTGATTTTGTTTTATGGATTTTAATTTTTTTAAGTATTTTGTGCTGCACACAGAAAACAAGCAGAGATTCTGACAGTGCCACAGGCTGGACTTACAAGAATTTAACTGAGGGGACAGAAATTTCAAACAGTTCAGGCTGATTTGGGCTCATTTGGCTACAGCTGGAGGAGAATGCAAACAAATAGTTCTCAATAATTTTGTGTTCGATTTTTAAAAAAACAAAACCATTGAACACTTTTTTTTTTTTTTTTTTAACAGTTTTTCTATTGTTATTCCATAAAAGTAAGCAGATTTCTGCAATTCCTTTTTAGAGATTTCCACAGGGTGATACCCCAGAGAGTGGGATATCCCTCTCAGGATACTCCTGAGACAGTAAATAACCATTTCAGTGGGAATTTCATATGAATAACATGTCCCAGTGAAGAGGTTGATTTCAAGTTGCTTTTAGTGGTAAGGCTGGGGCAGACAGGCAATCCAAAGGTACTATCATTGAAACCCTCTATAAAACATCAGACTCTCATGAGACTGACAATCACCTTGGCCTCAAAGAGACAAAATTTAACTGTCTTTTCCAGCCAGTTTTATTCATAATCACAGATAATCATATTTTTCCTCCTTCTATAAATTCAGAGCCATAAAAAATCCTCTTGGTCTCCCTTGTTTCCTCCTGTTGGTTTAGATAGAGGCTACTTTACAAAACACTCAGTGCCTGTTTATTTACCTATAGCTTAACATAGTGAGCCACTAATCTTATTTGAGGCCTTAGAGCACTAATGAAATATAGATTGTTGCTAATAACAATAGCACTGCCACGTTGCTGGTGCTGAAATGGCAATCCTTGCCTCCCTGCTTACCCACAGAGCAGAAGAGAATGTTTGCTGAATTTCCAGTGAGCACATCAGGAAAACAGCATCAGCCACAGAAGAAACTCCCTGCTTTACCGAACATATTCCTTCTTTGAGTGAATTCTTGGGATGGAGTTTCCCACACTAAAAAAAAACCTTCAATTTTATCCAACTTTAGCCACAAAAATGCCATTCTTCAGGTGTGCCAGCTTTACATTAAGTTGGAAGCGTTTGTTACATAATTTTCCACCTGTAAACAACATTTCTTGGAAACAGAGACATTGTGTTGAAATATTTTGATTTTGGTGAAATATCTGACAGGAAATTTGGATTGTTTTGACTTCTTCATTTCACTCTGGTGTTGAAGTGTTTTGTTTCAGTAAAGCAGAGAGGGTTTGTTTTGACTTTCTTACTCTGTTTTATTTCACCCTAATTTTATGTTACCATCCTTCCAATACTGTGTTTATGCATTTGCCTGTTATAGTAACAGTTCCTTTGGCCATCTGAAAATATGCTGAGATGAAAGAAAATGAGTATATTTCATCTTTTCTCTGAGTACTATTGATTACTTTACAACATAATGTTTGTACAATCACTGATGTTTGGGATGGTTTTTTCTTTTCTCATTTCGTTAAAGTTCCATTTTGCTGCAAAAGCAATTTTCAAAATGGCACCTTTTTCCACAGACAGGGACATTTATTTACCATCAAAACTAATGTGCTAACTAACAGTGTCAAATCACATTCAGCTGCCATGACAATTAATTTCTCACTGCCTGGCCATGGCTGCCCTTTTTTCCTCCCAATATACAGACTCTCATTGTACAACCTTCCCCTTGCATTGGAATGAGTTATTTAGTCTCTTTGCTGGGGAAATAAGGTGATATTGCAGGTACAATGGTCTGCTGGGAGGTGTCCTTGCCCGTGGAGGGTTGTTGGAATTAGGTGATGGTTTAGGTCCCTTCCAACCCAAACTGTTCTATGATTCTGTAATCCTCCACAGAGTCCACAAAAAGGCACTTTTTGACTCCTGACTCAAGGCAGTGGAAAACCATGGCAGCAATCAGGTTAAGTTGCACATTAATCCTTGTGAGGGTGTGCAGAAAACCAAGGATTATCTCCAGGGAGTTGGGAACCTTGGTTCCAAACAGCATCCTTGGGATGTTAATGGATGGTGGTAGAATATCTCCACCAGCCTTACCCCCAGTGTCACCTCATGTCAGCTTTTGATCCAAACAAATCCCAGGAACTACAGCTAGGGAAGATCTGTGCAGTCAGTGAGGTGGGAGTAGGATTTTTGCTGACGATTTGTCTCCACCTGGAAGTCTAATAACTAAATTACTGAGCTCAAAGCCAGGTCTGTGTATAACACTGTGTCCCATTCTACATCCCCACACAACCCTGGGAGCCCCTTGTTGATTCCTACCACTGTCCCAATGCAATAAACCCCTTTCCTATTCTTTGTAGCCCAACTGGTGCTTCCTAATGCTCTGGGATGTGATTTCAGGATGCTCTAGTATCCATTTGATCTCTCCTGTGCTTTCAGATTTATAACCATTTTCCTCCACTTACCTCTTAATATTCTCCATACCCACCATGCATGAAAACTCTGTTTTATTCAGGGGCAGTTGTCTCTGGCCATACTTCTGCCAAGTTAAATACCAGCAGCATAACAATGCTGTTGCACAGCTTCAGCTTTAATTTGCTGACAATATTTTTATTGCTCCAGATTTTGACTCATATATTTGTACTTCTCGATGCTTTCCTTGCTCTCACTTCTATTTCCACCTCTGTACTGCTGTTATCTATTATTACCAGGTTGCCACAGTAACTGCATTCCTTAACACTCCTTATTTGTTCCACACCAAGTGTTATATGGACTGTGTTTGTTCCCATCGTTGCCAAGATCTTGATCCTTTTTTGTTGCTGTTGTTGTTGAAATTTCATCCTGTTCCATGGTTTGGAAGCTTTTGTCTGCATATCGTGGGGCAAGAAAGAAGAGAGGTACTTCCTCCTCCAAGGCCCCACATCCACAGTTCTCACTGAAAATATTACTGGTCTCTGAGGCAGCTGGCTCTTACACATCATTCTCTGATGGTCATCAACTTTTCCACCTCTCTGACCCTCCAAGGAGCAGGGATTCTCCTGTTCAGCCCGGTGCTCTCTGCAGGACTGCTCTGAGTGTGAGCTACAGCAAACTGCCCACCTCAGCAAACTTGTCTGGGCTGCAGAAACATCCCCACGGGCAGCACCAGAAAACCCCAGAAAACCCCAAATCCCTCTCCACACCAGTTCACCCTTCCTGAAGCTGTGGTATGAACTGCTGCACGCTCAGCGAGGGGATTTCTTGTCCTCTCTCTCAATCTCTATGTTTTGCTGCCCTCTCCTGCTCAGCCAGGAAACCTCTCATACCTCCCAAACCGGGGACTGCAGAGCCCACCTGGAAATTTTAGGCTCCCTCATATGAATGACAAGTCCTGCCAAAGCAGAGCATCCCTGATGGGAGCAATGTGGGAGAGGCAGCAAGGAGGTACAGGGTGTCAGTGGAGACCAGGATTAACCCTTCCTGAGTATTCTTCTGGAAAAAATAAACAAACAAAAACAACAGCTGTGAGGCAATTGCTCAACAAAAGCAGTACTCAAATGCTCCTACAGCTTGACCCAAGCACTAAAAGGGGCGTTATCCCATTCTTCCTGAACTCTGAGGAGCTCAGGATGTGGTAGTTGGAGGTCAGAGAAGTCATTGCAGCATTGCAGCCCCTGCTGTAATGGAGCCTCTGAGCTCACAGTTTGGAGATCCCAAATGGCCCCTCCATGTTCTTCACTCCCACAGCAGCAGCAGCAGCAAAGGTTGGTGACTGTGACTGCCTCAAACAGCAACGGGCAGTGCTGCCACCCCCTTCACACAAACCCTGTCCCTGGGAACCACCTCGCTGCCAATGTTCCAGTCTCAATAATGTTATTGGCTGAAAAAATTCTCCATTTCAGGCATCACTGGAGTAATTTCATGGTGCTTTTACCGATTCATTGATTAATGACCTTGCTGTGCTGCAGAACAAAAACCTTCTTGGGGCTGAAACAGAAGCCCAGCACCAAGGGCATGAACTGCTACACTGCCATCCAAGCACCAGGAATGGAGCTGCTTTCTCCCACTAAAAACTATCAGAGGTAAGAGCAGATTTGGGATGATTTTAGTGGGTTCACTCACTTTATTCCTGAAGGGGAGGCAAATGGTTTCCTCTAACTCATTCCTTTTGGTGGAGTGCCAGGCCATCCATGGCAATACAGCCAGCCAAGCCATCAATCACTGAATCATGGAATATTTTGGGTAAGAAGGGACCTTAAAATATCACCAAGTCCAACAGTTCCTGCCATGATCAGGACACCTTCAACCAGCTCAAATTGCTCGGAGCCCTGTCCAACCTAAACCTGGAAGTTTACAGGGATGAGGCAGCCACCACCTCTCTTCTCTTCCTTCACTGCTCTCAGCTGACAGTTGTACACATTATTGAACCCTTGGTTTGCTTCAGACATCAAACTGTTTTCCCCACCTGAAAACAGATTGGCAAAAATGTATGCTTTGCAACATATGTTTTACATTCACACCTTCCTTGTATTCTTCATAACTTATTTTCTTTATGGAGCCATGTTAAAAATATTGACAATGGTAATAGGGACAGCAAAAGATAGAATTTATTTACAAGAAGAATTTATTTACAAGAAGGCTGGAGAGGGACTTTTTACTACCCCTTCCCACTGTAAAAGGACAAGGGGTAATAGTCTTAAGCTCAAGGAGAGTGAGTTTAGATTAGATATTAGGAAGAAATTCTTCCCTGTGAGGGCAGTGAGACCCTGGCACAGGTTGCCCAGAGAAGCTGTGGCTGCCCCATCCCTGGAGTGTCCAAGACCAGGCTGGATGGGACTTGGAGGAACCTGGGATAGTGGAAGGTGTCCCTGCCCATGGCAAGGGGGCTGGAACAAGATAATATTGAAGATCCCTTCCAATCCAAGCCATTCTAGGATTCTCTGGATATAATTCCCAGCTGACTAACACAGCCACCAGCTGATCCTCATTCCACACAAGCAGGGAGGAAAGACTAAGGCCAGGGTGGTGCTATAGATGCTGCACAAACATGGACATGGGAATAAATGTGACAATAAAAAAATGACAGAGAAGAAAAGCTGAAAGAAGGTGACCTTGACAAGTCAACTAAAGCAATATTTATTGGCTTTTGAAAGAAGGGTTTATTGAGCAAGAAAGAATGACATCAGCCAATAGAGGATGAAAGCAAGCACCCAATAAGAGTTGGCTTAAAGCTCTATCCAAGCATAAGTGAAGGAAAAGCAGGAAAAGGGATAAATCCAAGACAGGGCTGGTGGATATGTTACCCACATGCTCAGTGCTCAGGGAAGTGCTGCAGGTGAACTGGAGCAGTCAGTATCATGAGCAGGACATTGTACAGCCAGACTAAACACATTACCCCAAATCTTTACCAAGAAAGCAGTCCCTTGTGATGATGTCAATATATGTAGTTTCTAATACTAAGTAACTACCTAGGTGGGGAGGAAAGAAAAACAAAAACAAAACCAAAAACCATTCCAAAGCCCATAAAACCTGGCATCAGCTAGAAAGTGCATACATGCCTGGGAAAAGTAGAAAAAACCACACCAGTTTTGTTTTAAATTCAGATACTAACATTTACACTGAAATGTCAAGCCATAAGAGAATGGAATCAACTGAGCCTGTAAAAGCAAAATAGGCCACATTATTAGACAGCACTTTTAAAATTAGTTTTGATGTTCACTTAATTATATCCCCTTGGCTGAGTCAGGGAAACAGAACCTTGCCTTATTATTACCATTTCACATCATTATGAAGGTCCTTGATTGGGTTCATTGAGTAGATGATCTCAATAGGATCTGTCAAACAATAGGATAATCTTCATTTCAGTGAAAAAGCTCTCTCTCCCAAAGGCACTTTTTTGATAAATGGCTCTTTCATGTAGACACAAGCCTAGGAAGGCATTGAGTCATGTGTTCAAAATATAAAGGCTTACATGATTAACAAAAAGTTAACATGGGAAAGGTATAATGCACTTAAGAAAAATCTCTTTATTCCCGAGAAGTAAAAGAAAGATGGGGTAGAAAAGTAATATTTACTACCAGCTCCACAGCAAGTATATCCACACACAGTATAATTATTCAAATTCTACTGCCCTCCAGTAAGGTGGGGGTCCAGGGAACTCAGGATAATAGATCACCTGGAGTTGCCTAAAAATGTAACTCTATTGGAAGAAAATTCCTTGGTAAGTTTATCAAAATTATGAGCAATTTCTTCCAACACAGCTAGAACTTGAGTGTAAAATGAATCAAATCAGTGTAAGCAGAAAGGTGCATTTGTCAAAGCAGTATTGCCAGCAAGGAAGAACATTACAGCAAAAGTGTGGAAAACTGCACTTTCTTTGCTCAGAAAAGCTATAATTTGGCAAAGAACTTCAGCATGTGCCTAAATTATGAAGTACATTACATATGATGGAAATCAAGCAGTGAGGTTGTTATTCCCCAGAATGTTGTAACTTAACTTCCTCCATTTGTCAATTAACAGTGCATTGGAGAAATACTTTTTAAATCCAATAAATATATCCAGAGAAGCAGAAGCACAAGTGCGATTGGTACAAGACTTTTGGCTGTGATGTCCAGACCTCACAGAGTTTGTACAACCACATCCATTTCTGAATCACCTGTGATTGAACACACTACAGATCTACCAATAAACCAGAGTGCCTCGGGCCCTCTGGAAACCCATTCTACATGAGAAACATGAAAATCCTGACTTCTCTTACTTATGATTTAAAGCTGAATCTCCAGAGCTTTGTCAAGGCTGAGAAACATGCATGCCTCAGGGCATGTGGCCACCTCCAGCTAATGGAGGTCAGGAGGAACAACACCTCCCCCCTGGCACCAGGACTACCTGTAGCATCTCAAGGTGTGTGCTGTGGGAAACTGTACAAGGCAATTATCTGTCCCTTCTCTAATTCTTTTGTCTCTGCCCACCAGGGACATCTCCACAAGAATCTCAAAAGCAACCAGCAACAGGATGAGAGGACACAGCCTCAAGCTGTGCCAGGGAAGCTCAAGTCACACATGAGGAAGAATTTCATTATAGAAAGGGTGGTTAAACTTTGGAATGGGCTGCTCAGGGTGGTGGTGGTGGAGTCACCATCTCTGGAGGTGCTTGAGAAATGACTGGACATGGTGCTCAGTGCTGTGGTTTAGCTGACAAGGTGGTGATTGGACAAAGATTGGACTCAATAATCCTGGAGGTCTTTCCCAAAGTTAGTAATTCTGTGATTCTGTGTCAGGTTTCAGGCTAAACCTGGAGGATGGCAGGAAACGTAGCTGTGCACTGGGAACTAGAACTGAAAATGTGGGGAAGACAGCAGAGTGGGGAGGATAATCAAAGAGAAGTGATGAAAGGAGATTGGTGTGTATGGTGTCAGCCTTTATCTTTTCAAGTCAGTCCTGAAGCAGAAAAGATGTGAAGCATTGTGAAGAGGCCTCAGACCTCATTGGTAATGTCCCTACCATCATATAACCACTTCTCTGTCACCACCAGGGTCGTAATTCCTGATTATCCTCAGATGCATAAACATCAGTTCAATCCCAGGCTATTCTGCAATAAAGCAGTCAATCTTCCCCAAAACAGTTTCTCATGGGTAGTTTTTTACTATAAAACTCTTGCTCACTGAGCAGCACATGAGATTTCACCAGGTTTGGCTCTCCTTGCCTTACAGTGTGTTCCAACAGGGTCACCCCTGGCTTTGTATCTCCAGGGCACAGAGCCCAATGCAGTGTAAAAGCAAAAGGTCTGTTCTGGAGGGGACAATTCTTGATCTCTGTGGAGAAATGGTGGCATAACCAATGAAGAGAACAGGGAAAGGGACAAAAGAATGGCAGTGAATGGCTGAGGCAATACAGAAGATAATGGGATGTAAACCTCAGACTTTCTAATTCCTCCATGTAAAGCTCCACTGTAAGCACTCAGTTCCCAGTTCAAACTCAGCACTGCAGCCCCTTTCCCTGGGGTGCTGACCTCCTATCTCACCTGCAGAAATTATGGCCAAACACAACAAAGCTGATTTCTGCAGGGCCAGAATTTCTCGTGGAATGGTTACTGCTATGGTATGTTCCAGTCTGTCCCAGTGGAGCTGTATGGAGCTTTGACAGAGGAAATCTGGGCCCAGTCCTCAAGAGTTCATGAACCTTTCAGTAAAACTGGCCCCCAATCCAAAAAATCCTGGGCTAACATCCAAGAAAAACTCCAGCTCCAAGAACATCCTGCCTTACCATAGCTCTTCTACATCCATCCAGCCAGACCATGCCAGGAAATGCTCGATGCTCTTTTCATCTGGAATTGAACACACAGAAGTGGTGACGGATCTTGGTAGCAGGAAAACAAACGAAAGCAGAGGGGCCAGATGTCTGTTAAAACCAGAGCAAAGGATTCTTCTTCCTCTCTAGTAGCTGATTTAACAACTGGGTATTAGCCCACATGAAATTACAGCTGCATTCCTGTGGAATTATACACTCCATCCATCTGCTCTTGCACTGAATATCAAGGAAGAGGCAAGGAAGATTTTAGGCTTTTCCTCCCATTCTGCAAGCAGAAGGGCATTTGACTTTTCACATTCTCTGGGAAAATGACTTTCAAACACATGGCATGAACCCAGAGAGCTGCAAATAGAAAGAGGGATTTGATGGTGTGTGCCTGGCAGACAGTAGCTTTGCACAGGCATTGTTAGGAGAGGCATGGCCAGCTTGCAGCTGCCAGGCTTCAGCTGGTTCCCACACAGCCCAGGAAAGGCTCTCATGAACATCCCTGGCCCTGCAGCAGGGCTGAGCTGCCAGGACCCCCCAGGCTATCTGGCTCCTCGGACACTGTAGGAGATGATGGACAACCCAAATCCTCCAGGTGGCTGCTGGGACTCTCTTTTGGGGCCCAGACAACTGACGTTGACCCAAGCCCCTGATGCCATCAAATCATAGAATATCCTGAGTTGGAAGAGTCCCACAAAGATCACTGAGTCCAGTTCCTGGCCCTGCATAAGACAGCCCCAAAAATCCCACCACGAGCTTGAAATTATAGTCCAAACACTCCTTGAAGTCTGGCAGGCTTGGGGTTGTGTCCTGTGGATATCCCTTGGAGCACTTCCAATTCTCCAGATACGTGTGAAAAACCCACATCTTTCAACCCTCAGCAGTACAGAGAGCCTGATATGCTGCAGGGAGGTTTCTACTCTGGAATTACAGTGTGCACCCAATATCTGGAGTCTCCTGCCAGCTCCTTCCTTCAGGAATAGGTGAGGCACGCTCAGGGGACTGACACCTAGCCTCAGCAAGGGGTAGAGTGCTCTGTGCCAGGGTGTGAACTTGTTTCAACCTCAGGACACACAGCAAGTAACTCAGGGGTTCACAAAGAAACCTCGACGTGGATTTTTTCAGGTTTAGTCAGACAGGGTTAGACAAGCAGGCTGCTGTCATTTGCACTGCATTCCTGGCTACTGCATGCTCAGTGAGCAGTGAAACTCTGCCCATGATAGATGTACTAAGTGGGTAGGACAGCAGTGAAACAGCTTAGCACAACATCACTCTATAGCCTATGCCACTGACATTGATTTTCCTTTCAATCAAGAAAAAGCAGGGGAAAACTCTGCTTCTACCACTGCCACCTCCAGGAATTTCCAATCGTCCATGCAGAGAAGCCTGTTATCATCACTTTGCAGATTATAAAGGAAGCAAAAATCCTGCTGTTGATTTGACAAGCGGTGTCAGTCCTCTGAGAAGCAGGTTCAGGTCTTCCTGACACCTCTCATTCCCTCTACGGCTCCGAGAATGTTGTTTGATCTCTCTGTGTCCTTCAGATCTGCCTCTATAAAACGAAGCTAATGCTGCTGACCCAGAAGGCTGTTGTAAGGAGAAAGGTCTTCACTTATCTCTGGTACCACACATAAAGAACCAAGAGAGAGCCTAAGAAGACAAGAAGGGGGTTATGTTCTGCTCTGCTGCTTAATTGAATAAGCTGCTATTTGCAAGTAATTAAGGGAAAACTCAAGTGTCTGTGAGTGGGGTGAAAGAGGAGAATTCCTCTAATTTACATCTCATTGCCACTGAGATAAATATGCTTTTCTTGTTCTTATCAAAATGATTAACGAGACCTTGCTTAATAGCAATGCCTTTTAACTACTGTTACCACCTAATGATTAAACTAATGGGTAGCTAGAGCCTGGAAGTTTCACCTGCTTATTTCACACAAAAAAATTTTCTCCCTCCAGCCTCCCATCCAGTCCCAGTTGCAAACTCCAGTTCTGCTGCAGATTTACCCAATAATGGAACTGGGAGAGGTTAAAGCCTGTTTAACCCCGCTCAAAGGATTCCCAGATCCATCCGTGACAATGTGATCCAAGCCTACATTGGTGGTTGTCAAACTGCCCAGGCAAAGCAGACACACCATGATTCCAGAAATCCAAGCTCAGGCACCTCCCCACAGGCTGTACCTTCCCCTCACATCCTGCTCAGCCCATGTCGTTTGTATTGCAGCATTCATGTAAGTGATGAGAACAGTGTTTGGGGTTGGACCCCCACACGTGCTGAATCAGCCACATGAACAGACCTTTGATGACTGCACATGGTTTTGGATGAGGATTTAGAAAATACAGGCTGGATTTGAGCCTCCCCAGGCTGGCATCACAGGTAGCACTCAGGATTTAGGACATCCACATGTAGGTGTTGGCTCTGTGATAGTGTTTGATCTCCCATTAAAATCAAGGCAGACCACAGGCAGCACTCAGATGCTTCAAACAGAGATCTCCAGTGTCCCTCTGCCACTCCCAGGCAGTTTGGGTATCACAGGCCATGTGAAATTGCCCTAGAAGTCCAGAAAATCAGGTCCTTTCTGTGGTGAGCAGAGTCAGCTGGAGAAAGACTCACTCTAACACAGATGTCTTTGAGCTATTGATCCAGGAAGAGGTCAGTCACTCATAAGTTCTGGGCTATTTCTGTCTTGCCCATAGAGATTTTTGAATGCTGCCAGGCATGTCAGATAGCACTGGGCATCTTCATTTGGCAAATGAATCCCACCTCTGTGCTGTAATTTGTATTAGCAAAAAAAAACAACAAAATGTTTCCAAAAAGAAATAATATAATGGAATAGTGTCAATGTAAATGATTTCATGAGGTATAATGCTGATATAAAAATCATACTTTTGGGTCAGTTTCTCATTTCTCTAAGCAAAATTCCTACCTGACATTTTAAGCTTGCAAGAGTGCATCAAATAGCAGCACAGCACTTAAGTAATTTTACATTTAGATTGCCTCTTGCTTGTGTTTGCTGCATGGGATGCTCACTCTGCTCCTTGCCAATAAGCCATCCAGAGTAGCAGAACATTAATGATCAGGAAAAAAACAAAAGCTAGTCAATAATAACCTCAGTGGTAATTTCATGATGAGAAATTCACTCTCTTCTTTATTTGTGCCTGGGAGCTCTCGTTCTTATTATGAATCCTCAGGCATAAAAAGTGGATGTGATTTCTAATTTAAATAGAGTTTGTATAACCCTCTGAAAATGAATCTTCATGAAATGGTAAAGCAGGGCTCTAATATTGTGTTTTGAAGGGTGCCACATGCTCTGAATAATGTTGGAATAATGTGAATAATTGAGCAGGCAGCACTGGCTTTAATGGGACAGAAATGGGACCCCTTGGAGGTTCCTCACAGACTCAGTGTAGCTACACACTAACATGGGGTGGACAGAGGTGCTCCTGAAGAAGACACATTTCACTAGCCCAGGTTGCTCCATGCCCCATCCAAACTGGACCTGAGCACTGCCAGGGATACCTGGGATGGGTTGGAAGAGACCTAAAAGGATCAAGTCCAACTCAGTGTTTTTGGGAATGTGCTGTGGTGTAGATGATGCCTCATCCTGACCACTTGAGAAAGAGTGACATCTAGAAACCTAGAAACTGACAGACATGAGACTCTCCCAGGGATAAATGGAATTTTGTCAACTGTTGCAAGTAATCTAAAGACATTTCTTGCTCTGACATGACACACCAAGCCCTGTTGGCACACTCTGCACACCACAAAGCAATGTGGCATCTCTCTCACTTAGCAAAAACCAATAAAGCACCAGAGCCCTGCTCAAAGAATTCCCAGACCCTTAGATATGGCATAAAATATGAACCAGCTCCATCACTTTACAAGGTTAAAACAGAAAATAATGTATTTATTTGAAGATAGATTTGCATCACTGTGCTAGAGGAAACTGATGTCAGGTTTTATTTCAGCGTTGCAGAATAAAGACTTTCCTTAATTGTTGCAGTATCTCAGACAGCTTCTGTCTCCTGTCCTGAGGTGAAATCTTTGTCCATGGATTTTCTGGTGTTCACACTGCCTAAAGCAATTTGAATGTTAAATACAAGTGTCTTTTATGTCCTTCCTTTTACATCTACCCCCTGCCCTGCAGTGAGAAGCAAGAGGGGTGGTACAAAGGTTTCAAGATCATTTAAAATATCATTTCCCAGCCTCCCTCACCTCCCCATGGTCATTTCCTTCCTATTTCCTCCCATCAGTTCTGTGTTTGCACCTGTCTGGCCCCACCTCCCTGTGTCTGCTACAGCTGCCTGACACACAATTGTAAAACTCCTGAATGTTAAAAGAACTTGTTGAGCACAATTCTGCTCCCTCCTACAAGGACAAGGACACAGGGATCTGGGCTTCTCCTGTAACAGGGAATTCCTGTGTCTGGGAAAGCAGAACCTCTGTGAAGGCTAAATAAATCCTAAGGTGCATGAAGAACTAAGTAGAACTAAGAAGTTGTTTTAACTTCTGTCCTGTGATCTCATGTGCAGTCTGGGGCCAACAGGGCTGAAAAATATTTTAAAGCCTAAATTAAACTGAACTCAGATTGTTAAAGAACTATGGAAAGATACTTTGGGGGAGGTTTTGAGAGACTGATCACACAGGGGAAGAGGCTGACTTGGTTCTTACAGTGCAAACTGAAGATATTATTTCACAAAGCACAGAAAGAAATGGCAATAAGCTGGTTTGTCAGTCAATACACCATTTCCTCTTCCATTCTGCCTCTAGAATTTAAGGAGAATCACTACCCAAGGAACCTGTGTACCTTCATTTAAAAATTAGAACAAACCCTCCACTATATTTTCACCAGCAAAATATATGATTAAACTACCATTCTTCTGATCCTGGGCAGCATTCAGAGCTCTGATATGACAGAAATAACTGCAGAGCAAGTGATGGAGAGTCAGGACCCTCAAGGGGAAGGGTTTGGAAACCACGTCTGGGATTCAGAAGGGTGAGCAGGTCTCCAGCACATGGCTGAAGTAATTGCTCTCACTTCCTTGCTTCACTTCAGGACACCCAGCATGGCCTCCCAGCACAGTGGGACAGAAGTCAGAGCGTGAAAACCATATTCCTCTCCTATCTTAGAAAAGATGAACACGTGATTTGCACATTCAGCATCAAATGGGCATCACTGACATGAAAACCAGGTCATGGTCAGGTTATGCTGGAGGTTAAGGTGAACTTGAGGGAATGTTGAATGATGGACATGAAAAAAAAAAACAACCTGAAGTCAAAGGTCTGGCATTGTTGAATTTCTCTGTCTTGGGAAAAAACAGTTCCTGACAGGAAGAAGTTTTTCTAATGTACTGGCACGTGAATTAACCCTTCCCTCTGGAAATCATTTTGTTTTATAACATAAGCGAAAAATTATCAGTTCTATGGCTGTAATGATGCCAAAATCCACTTTAATGACAGGTAAAAAAATTACCAGGAAAAAAAAATCTTATCTCCATCATATACAGAGGGAAATGGTGGCAAGGAAAGGGACTGCTGGGAGCTCAGAGGGGCAGGAGCTGGAATTCAGGGGTTTGTGTTTTCTCCCTGCCTGTGAATCTCTCATGGCCCAGAAACTTATGGTATATATTACACTTCCAATAAAAAGAAGAAAAACAGTTAAGGATCTTTCATCAAAAAGCTCAAGGAGGGGACAGAGCCCAGAGATCTGAGCCAAAAAAAACCAAAAAAAATGTCTATAAAAGTTCAATCTTCAGAGATGACCCCACAACTCCAGCACTTATCCACATGAATCTGCTAAAATGTGTTAATTTTTTTTTTATGGAGGAAGTGGAGACCAGAGAGAAGAAGGAGAAGAGGAATTCCTGACTGTGAGTGGTTCACTGATGCCAAGCAGTGGGATGGGGTCACCCACCAGCCCCCGAGCTGAGTCCCCACTGCTCCACACTGGGAGCACAGCCCGGATCTCCAAGACCTGAGGTCCAGCTCCCAGAGTTTGGTATCTCCACCCTGCCAGCCTGACTCTGAGATTTGCCCAAGCTCTGTTGATTGCAACAGTAGGAAAACAACCTGGGAAGGGATGGAGATACCTGAATTGTAGAGTTAGATCACCCTCACACTTTGAGGGGTTGACCTGGGAATCTCCCACTCTTTATCTCCCAAAAGAGTGGAGACATCTTCCCTTACATGGCAAAAACAACAATTACACTGATTAAACCTTTGTATGTTTTTTATTGGATCACAGATCAGCTTTTGAGTGTGGAAATCTATATCAAAGGCAGTTTGTGATTTCATCACAGAGGTTTATTTGGCAAATAAAGTTAATTTGGCTAACTAAAAGAGGAAAAGGAGAGTACTCTCCTTCTTACTGGGCAATAAACTGGGGGTAGTGAGTTAATAAAAAAGAAAAATAACCATAATGGGGGAAAGAGATGGTATGTTTTCAGCTTCTCAATTTCATCTTAGAAGAAGGCAAAATGAAGTTGTGCACTGCTGAGTAACCAGAATTCACCAAAGGATGATGGATGGCTACATACTTCCCATATTTCTTCTCTTGAACATGTCCAATAAGCTTCACAAGCACAGAGAAACTTCAGCAAGCATCCCCTGTGTGCTACTCATCAAATCCATCCTACCGCTGCTGTGCCTTTCTCCATCCCTTGAATACTCTGAGCCATGACCACCAACCCCTGGCAGAGGAGCAAAAGGAGCCCGTGCCTGCTGGGTCAGCAGTGAAACCCACTGGAAAACAGGTGAAAATGAAAATCAAACCAGCAGGCACCAGCTGTGAAACTGGAGGGGGGAAGATCCTCCTGGGAAAGGTGAAATCTGTGCACGACCACCCTGAGAGCCACCCCAGAGAGGTGCTCAGCAAAGGGTGCCCCCAAAAACAGCTCTGCCTGTGCTCTGTGGGCTGAGAGCTCTCACAGCCCTGGCATCAGCAGCTCCCCCTGCACGGAGCAGGCTCCCAGGGGAGGATGTAAACCCCGGGCACAGCACGGGTGAGGCTCTGCCCTTGGCTCCGGGTCCTTGGGTTCGGCCGCAGACGGCAGCGAGGGTGGGCAGAGCAGTTTCACACGACCTTCCTCCCTGAACCAAAACTGCTGACGTCCACCCAGCCCCAGTCCTGGGCACGGGGCCAGGGCCTGACTGTGAAAAGTCTGTCCCCCTTCCAAAACACATCAGCTGGAACTGCTGAATCCCTGAACCTGCTCCAGGAACAACCCCGGGCTGTGGTTTCACCTACACGGGAACACAGCCTCAGTTTGCCTGATGCACAGCTCTCCAGCAACAACCTGCAAACCCCCAGTACACCTCTGAAACAGGGCTGTGGAGAAAAATCACCTTGTAGATTCACTAGGGCAATCCATAAATAAGATTTGAAATTAAGTACTGGCATACTCATTATAACCCAAACCCTGTTTGTCCTACACAGTTGTTTTTTTCTTTTTTTTTTTTTCCTTCTGTTAGTCTTATTTTTTGCCAGAAATAAATAAAGAAATTATTTCTTTGAGAGTTGTCCTTATCTCTAACAAGATACCTGGATTTCCATATCAAGGGATTGTTTCTTATTTCTTGGAGATAACAAAAAAAATGTGCTCCAGGGAATTCTGATTTCCATTCAGCAGCTTGTGAGAAACCTATTGATAAAAACTAAGAAATATTCAAGGAAGAATTGAACAGATTGTGTCTGAGGATTATCTCTATACCCAAATGTATGTGTGAAAAACAAACAAACAATAAAAGCCATTCTGTCTGAACAGAGATAGAAGCAGACTTCTTTTGCAGTAAGAAACGCCATTACTGTATTTATTATTTACAGAATCAAAGAGGTTTGTGTTGGAAGGGACCTTAAAGGTCATCTCATTCCAACTCTTCTGTCACAGGCAGGGACACCTTCCACTAGACCAGATTGCTGTCTCTGGGACAGTGGAGGAGAAAAATAAACAAACGCTGAATTACAGAATAACTTTGCAAACTAACATTTCAAAAATAGTGTTTTATCCTCTCTCTGCTTATGGGCTGGAAGGAAATGAGTTTAAAGAAACCTGATAAGCTGATAACTGCATTATGCCAATTCATTCCTCCCTGCAGCACAGGTCCTTTTTGCATTGGAGAGGGGCCAGAACCAGCTGCCATCCCTTGGCTGACAGGCCAAACCCTCTTCTCAGTGAGGTGTTTAGTCCCAGATCATCTCCCTTATGGAGCTGCAAGCATCTTCTGCAAGGTTAAAACAATTTCTAGGGGAGGTTTTCTAAGAGAAATAAATTTTCTTGGACCATAATTTGTCCTTGGGAAGATCAGCCTAGTCTGGGGGCTTTCTAGGGGAGAGGGCAGGGGTAAAGACATCCCAGTGCAGAAGGTCTGAACAACAGCACTCAAATGGCTAAACTACTTATTGAAAATCACAGAATCAAAGAATGGTTTGGGTTGGAAGGAACTTCAAACACCATCTCATTCCAACTCGCTCCCTTGGCCAAGGACACCTTCCACTGTCCCAGGCTGCTCCAAGCCCCATCCAACCTGGCCTGGGACAGTTCCAGAGATGGGGCAGCCACAGCTTCCCTGAGCAACCTGTGCCAGGGCCTCATGATCCTCACAGGAAAGAATTTCTTCTTAACACCTAATCTAAATCTCTCCTATTCCAGTTTAAAACCACTCCCCCTCGTTCTATCACTAACAGCCTCTGTAAATACACTCGTCTGCATAGACAATGACAGCTTGGAAACCTGCAACCTCTGTCCATGCACAAGAAAAGAAAACATTCGAGGCAGAAGAGTGACACTTTCCCCCCATCATCCCTGCAGCTCAGCCCTGGGAGTAAGAAAAGATTCAAATAGGTCTTCCCAGGTGTTCTTCCACTGCAGAGCATCCCAGCAGCAGCTCCTTCCAACCCTCCTGCTCTGAGCTCACCTGCTCAGAAGGTGAACGGTGGCTGTCCCCACCAGGACTGTGCTCCTAAAAAAGTGGCATCAGCAAGGAGCAAAGGTCTTGGAAATCTGGGAAGGCACAGAGGGAAGAGTGTCCAGGGAGGACTGGTGGCACTCCAGCGAGGTCCAGTGGTGATGTTGACTGAGGATGAAGGCAGACAGGAATTGTCACACCACAGCCATGAGCTGGGACCTCTTCCCAGCTGAGCCCTGGACATGCAGATACCATAGCACTTGGGACAAACTGGGAAAATGACCTCAACTCCAGCAAAAGGCTTGAATGGGTGAGGAAGGAGAAGAAGAAAATCACAGAGGATGCTCTCCAGGCTGGAGAAGCACCATCTCCTGAGGAGCCAGGGGTGTGCCTGCTCTCCAGAGGGATCGTTCTGCATCTTCCTTGTTTTTCTGGGTTTTACCAGCACAAACAGGACCTTCCAAACTCCCCATGATGTCAACTCAGAGGATTCAGGACTGAAGTCATGATTTGGGGCTGTACCATGAAGATGTTCAGGTGTGAAAAGAGATGGGTCATGGAAAATGAAACAACTGTCTCCCTGCTTGGCCTTGGATTTGCTCAGGGAGGCAGGTGTTTGATTCCAGGGTTTTGGCAGACATTCGTGCACCAGAGTAATGAAGAGCACAGAAAGACAGACATGGACACTGAATTCCAAGAATATTTGCCTTATGGGGGTGTAGCACATACAAGGATTTCAGCAAAATGCCTGTTAATTAACTGAAAAAAACTAATTTTAGAGAAAATCTTTCATATTTTTGGAAATAAGGAGCAGCCCTATTTAAGGTTGCCTATTAAGGTTTTCTGTTCATAAACAAACCCCTGTCAGTGGAAATTTTTCCGATTTATATGAACCCTAGGATTTACATGTTTTATTAATGATCAGCAATGTCATATTTATCAACCTATGAGCTAAGAAAGAAATTAACTGCTGGAAGCTAAAACCTGTGCTTGGTTGTGCTGACTGCTCCCACTGTGGTGACTGGCACTCCAGCCAGCCCCGGACACTGAAAAATCCTGAGTCAGGCCTTAAAACCCACATACTCCACTTGAAAACCACAAGAGGATTTGACATTTATGAATAATAAGAACAAAAACAGCAGCAACAGCAACCTTGGTGTCTCACCCTTGGCTTTCTGCTGTATTTCCAGCTTGTATTCCTCAGTTGGAACTTATTTTTGATCATGAAGCCTGAGAATATAATGGGTTAAAAGGTCCTAGGAGTTGGATGTATCAGAAAAAAAACCTCATTTACTGCAAAATTAACACTAAAATTACACAACAGCATTGTGCTTGGCATCTTTACAAAGCAGGAATATTTCTATTTTCTGCACTTACCTAGATAAATGTACCAGAATCTTTCTTCTCCAGCATCTAAGGGACTTTATGGGGCAGTAAAAATGGGATAAATAAACCCAGATAAGAAGCAATAAATGATTGGCTTGGAGAAAA
>VZTB01011688.1:250259-272689 GCA_013397245.1 Thryothorus ludovicianus | reverse complement strand
AAAAAAAAAAAGAAAAGAAAAAGAACATACTTGTCTTTCAAAATATTGGAGCTATAAAAGCCATCAGGGAAGAATTAAGCAACTTTATAGCTGATTTCAGTCTGTGGGCTTTGGGAGAACAGAGGTTTGCATCCCAATGACCTTCTGCACATGAAACATTTATAGACCCCTTTCTGTGGATGTGCATTTGGACATTTTTAGTTGTGTCCTTCTCTCAACTTACTCAGTTTTGCATTGAAAAGACAGAATAAGAGAGTAGCAATGGGAAAGCCAAAAATACCCTCGATTTTCATTTTCCAAAAATGGCCAGTTTGGAGGGAAAAAAAAAAAAGTTTTGTTTGGTGGGTTAAGGCAAATGGCCCATTTTGAAATAAAAAAATTCTGTTTCCAATCCAAACAAACCTTCTGGCATTAGGAATTATGTGATTGGATTGTGCAAGTTGAATGTGAATCAGCAGACTGAGGGGCAAAGGGAGCAGCTTTGGGCATTTCCAGGGCTGCAGTCACAGTGCTGGCCTCTGTCCCCTTCTCCCTCCCTCCTTCAACAACCTTCAATCTGCTGCCTCAGTTTCTCTCGTTGTAAAACATGCTAAAAATAGCAACTCTCCTCCCAGAGGAAGCTCTGAGGAGTAATTAACTAATGCTTGCAAAGTGCCAGCCAGCACTAATTACTATCATTATGCAGGAGAGGAGCAGTCCGGGTTTGCTTTGGTCCTGGTGGTGCTTGTTTTCCTGGACTCGATGAGCCAAGGCATCAATGAGCCACTGATGGGGCTGTGAGTGACTCCTCAAGGCACTGCAGCAGCTTCTGAAAATACAAACATTAACAAATTAATTTAGCTCTCCAACAGCCTCCGGGAAAGTGAAGGCTTCAGCCTCCCTCACAACGTGGCATGCTGGGAAAAAGGGAAAGAAAAGTTATTCCCGCAATTCCGGGCTGATGAAGTGCCTGGGTTGAGCTGCACATCCCCATTCTCCCTTTGATTTGCCCTGCAAATCCAACCTGGCCACACCAGCATTGTGGTGGTTCTGGTGCAGCACCTGGAGCTGTGTCCTGGGAGCAGGAAACTGGGAATGGGGCCAGGCTGGTGCAGGAAGGATGGGGGAAAGCAACTGATTCTCAAAGCAGGGAAAGAGAAGGAAGAGTTTAGCCTAAGGAGCAAGAGTCAAGGCATTCCTGTACCTCCTGGTGAAAAGTCTGGCCAAAAACTGGGAATGGTTTGTGGACGAATCAGAGATAGGGACATTACCAAATTCATCTGTGGAACAAGAACTTCTGGTGCAGACAGGCCTTTCATGAACATGGAGGTTTTACAAAATAGAGGATCCAAGCTATGATATGACCAAATAAACATTTCCCTACCTGGGAGAGCAACAGCTTCTCTGTCATCCTCAGTTTCCACATCAGGAGAGGCTGCTGGGTCAATATCAACCAGAAATTGATGGCAAAGGAGTTGTAACTAAATGATCTTAAAGGTCCTTTCCAGTCTAAATTATTCTATGACTCCATGAAATTACATCAGGGGCCAGAACACGCTGTTGTTTGCAATCTGCAGAGATCCACTCTCTGCAGGGGCTTTCCCAAAGGATGCTCCAGAGGTGGGCATCCCCCATGGCACCACTGGAGCCTGCAGACTGGTGAAAGGCTTTTGTAGGTTTGAAAGAGGAATAGCCAAGTGCAGGCTGGGAACCTGAGCTCAAGTTTAACTGCACTCCCCAATTAGACAACTGAAGGGAAATAGATTTGCTGACTGCTGTCTATCTGTGAACAGCTAACAAAGCAGGGAGATGGGAACAGTCCTAAGCCTGGACATATTCCAAAGTGGTAGCAGTAAAGACAAGGATCTATTCCCACAGGAAGAGAAAGTGTGAAGGAATCCTCTTTCACAGTTCTTTCCTCTCTGACAACAGTTTCTCAAGTTGAATTTATGTATGTGTATATGCATTCATGTACATACCCTTACAAAGCAAGGCAAAAAGTTGAATCTTAGTGTCTAAAAAGTGGATCTAATCAAGTGAATTATCTTCAGTTTTGAAATTTCCCCTACAAGACTCTAAAATGTTTTATTTCAAAGTACAACCTCAGCTTTCCAAGTACAAAGGCATTTACAGATTAACATCTTAAGTATAAAGCCTTTGAACTCCCTTTTAAACTTCCCAAAATGCTTTGAAGATGGGAGGGTTCAAATTTACAAACCTCTGGGAAAGAAGGTGCCTCTTTGGAGCCAGATGGGCCTGATCACTCCAAAAACCCTACAATTAGTAGGATAATTTGGAAAACCCAGCGTGTGTTACCCCAATATGACATTAGATGTCACCCATGCACTGCATTTGCTGCCTGTCCCCCTCTCCTGGTCCCCACATGGGAAAGCAGCAGCTCATTCCCCCCTCACCCCAGGACTGGTGATTCAAACTGGGGGGATCTCAGGATATCACACGGGGGATGCACCTGGAGTGCCAGGGGAAATGCCCACAGCCTGGATCTGATACCTCGGCCTGGAAGAGGTGGGATAGGAGCAGCATCCACACCCCCACGGCCTTGCAGGACAGGGGTGGCTCTTTGGACACTGGAGATGTCCAAGGTGCAGATGTTTAACCCTGTGCTGTCCCTGACCCGTGCCAGCCAGCACTGCCCATCTCTGGGCAGCCTTGGGAGGGCTGAAGGGTTTGGAGTTTGCATCCCATTGGGATGCACCCCTAATTTAGCAAGAAGAGAGTACAGCTGTGTGGAATTCAGATGTTCTGCGCCACACACATGTCCATGGCCAGGAGATGGGTCCCCAGAGGAGACAGGAGCCAGAGATGGCACAGAGGTACAGGGAACAGCCCCAAGCTGCAAGGCAGCCAGGGTGCTCTGCATCCCCCATTCCTCTGGCTCAAGGTCTCCTTCACACGCCCTCTCCTCCAAGGACAGCTTTGCCCTCCTGATCCCCTGCTAAAGGAGGGAACCAAAACCCTGGGAAGGTGGCCACCAAGCTGGGAATCTGGGAGGGAGCCAGCTGAGCAGCCCCACGCTGGGAACCACCCCTGGTGCCATTTGGGCACTGTCCCAGCCCTACACCAAGTGGGGCGGGATCTCCCTGAGGGCTGGCCGAGGCTGGCAGGAGGAATCCCATGGACTGGAGAAGGAGGCCGACCTCATTAAAGCCATGGAAATCCCCTTCCACATTCCGGGCTGCGGTGTTTCCTCTCTTGCAAGAGCGGTGGCAGGCAGGGGGGGGAGGCACTTTGGGGAACATGTTTACAGAACTCCTGCCAAACCACAGGAAGTCCCAGCTCCTGGAGATGAAGAATGGGCGGAGGAGGAGGCTGATGTGGCCAAGGCTCTGTCAACTCCTCTCCACTGCCACTGGCAAACAAAAGCCAGAGCACAGCAGTGCTGTTGTGCCTGGCCATGTGGGATGCAGGAGGGCCTGGAGTCGTCTCTCTTTGCTGTTTTATCTCAGAGCAGCTCAGCAAGTGAAGTCCTCCAGCAAAGGGGGAGAAAAGCACCTGAGAGGTAATTTTGCTGCACACATCTAGGGTTAAGAACACCTCAGTGTGCTTCTGGCTGAGGCAACTGAGAACAGACTCAGAAATGGGATACAACAGCTCACTGTGCAGAAAGCTGACACTCAGTTGTATTAAAATATCTTTTTTATGATTTCTTAAGAGCATTCATCTGCTGCATCCTCTTTACCCACCCAAGGAATGCCACCTTGTGGAGCTCTCCTGGTTTCTCCCTGAAGGGCTGGCAGCAGAGCTGTCCAAACATCCGAGGAATCTGAAGGAAGGTGTCCCTTCCCATTGCACGAGAGCTTGAACTACATGACCTTAAATAGTCCCAACCCAAACCATTCTGTGATTTTATGAATTTGCTGCCTCTGCCACTACTCACAGCCATGACGTGCGACTTGTCTGGTGAGGCTATCAAAGGTTTAGGAAACACTTTGAAGAGGCTCCTCCTTGATCAGAAGGTGTTGGACACCCCTACAAATACATCCTAGAATGGCGATGAGCTCTTGGGACTGTGCACTATGGGGGTCTCCTCTGCTGACACACCTGAGCAGGATTTGGGCAGCAGGTCCACAATTCAGTAAATGTTTCACATTCCTTTTCATTTCATTAGGCACAACAGCCTCACAGCAGCCAAGGATGTTTCTTTATCTCACGTCATCTCATACTTCCAGTGGCTTTGGCTGCATCCTTGGTGAAGACCTTGCACTCATTATGGCTTAATGGCTTTAACCTGAAGGTGGGTAGGTTTAGATTAGATATTAGGAAGAAATTCTTTGCTGTGCAGGTGGTGAGACACTGGAACAGGTTTGCCCAGAGAAGCTGTGACTGCCCCATCCCTGGAGGTGTTCAAGGCCAGATGGGCCTTTGGGCTTGGATGTTCCTGCCCATGGGAAGGGGTTGTAATGAGATGATGATTAAGGAACCTTCTGACCCAAACTATTCTGAGATTCTATGATAGGTAACCACAGAGAAGCATTACCCACCATTCCCCAAAGCACTCAGCACAGCTGCTCCCTGTCCTCACCATTTCACTTGTTTGATGAGGACAGACACTCCACACCCTGATTTATCTATCAACATCTGCAGGGGTACGGACAGGCAGAAAAACAACCTACCTACCAAAACATTGCCTCATATTGCTCAAGCCAGTCAGAACTGCAAATTAATTCATAACTGACTGAATTTAAAACCTAAAGAAAAATACAAGTTTATTTACTAGACACGCTATTTCAAAATGAATAATACAGTTCTTGTTTAAAAGGCACAAAAGACACAGATTTAATAAAAGAAAAGAGCAAAGTTTCCAAGAGGTTTCATCTGACAGTGAGTATCATATTGAACATAGTCAGGAAGAGACATTATTGTAGTCTATATAATTAGTCCTTCCCTCCACCCCTGTTTAGCAATCACTTTATCAAATTACAGATGTCCAGACTGAATTAAGTGTTGCTGGAATACCTTGCAGTCAAAATCTTTGTGCAGCGTTCATTATCATTAATTAAGTGTATGCAATCCCAGTTCCCAGAAGAATGTCCTTTTCTATTAGCTGAGCTATATTTAAACTCAGGAGAATTCAGCATACATTTTTAATAGAAATTCAACAGACAGTATTGACATTTCTTTTTGGTTTACAGCAGCCTTTTTGCATCACAAAAACCATCACAATGACCCAGGGAGATTGTGCTTCTCCTCTTCAGCTAAAAACCTCAGTTCTGTAAACCTTTCCTCTTAAGGCCGATGTCTGAGATCTTTCTATGACCCCATCCTAGACTTAGATCTAGAAATACCTTGCCCCACTTCTAGGTAGTAAACTTTGAGTTTACTACTAGGTGATATGCTTGTTTACACCTCCCAGTACGCTCTTTACTCTCTCCAGAGGGTGGATTTCCTGACTCACAGTGCCTGTAACCCATTGCCCAAACCGGTTGCTCCCCATTCTGTCTTTGTGCAGCTCAATGTTCCTCCTGCCTTATTCCACCCCTCACACCTCCCGACTGAATCTCACCCTACTTTGGAAAGGCTGTTACTCCACAAACTGAGGGTCCCCTTCCTTCTCAGTCTCATCTTCCAGTGCCTTTCTCAGTTCTTCCTGACTCTGCATATCCAGCAGATTGAAGAATCCTCCTCTGGATTCCTCCACCCACCCTGCACACCTGTGTTCACCATCACTATCCCCCTCAGAAGTCCTGCTAAAAAGCATCTGAGTTGTGCTTCAGCTGTTTTAGAAGATTACTGATGAAAGCCCTGCTGAAGCCAAGGCAGCTACTGCACCTCTCCTTTCCAGAACAACTCCTGAAAAGAGAATTCTATTGATCCAAAAGTTTTCTCTTGACCAGTCTCTAATGGCTGATATTAATTCCCTTCATTACCTGTGTTTGTAAAATGGTCATTTAATTACCTGTCCTTCGCTTGTTTTTTGTAAGAGTGTGTGTTTCCTACCCTGTTGACTCTCCCATTTTGCTGTACAGGTACTGAACACCCAGTCTTGCTCTGCCTCATCATCCTTGATCCTCAGCATGAAACAGCCCTGTTACAGGTCACTAAGGGGAGAAAAGCCCCTCCAAAACATATCTGCTAAACATTCCCAGTGCCTTCAGTGGATGTTTGGTTGCCATTCCTCATCTCAGTCCATAATACCCTAAAATAACACTTTAAGTACACAACACATCACCAGCTTCACCATGGGTCTGCAGAGCTTTGGCTCTGGTTCATAACATTGTGGAGACTAAATGTCTCCACCCGTGAGTTAAAAAAAATTCTGGTGATGTTTATCTGTTCCAAGGAACACGTGTGAAATGGATTCACACATAGAAACAACTTGTGTTCACCTCCTTGGAGAAATGAGAGCCCAGGATTTCTTCAGTGCTTCCCAACCAAGCCCATACCCCTGTCCTCCTGGGAAAGGAAACATTCCCACAAATTCTGGGCTAAGAAGAAAGGAGAAAATCCAAATTCAATGAAGAATTGATTCCCCTCAGCAGCATCCCACAGGGCTTTTGTGTAGGAGTTTGTTTGTACCTGATGATGCGACTGAGACCTGTACTAAGGCAGCCACAAGGGAGGGTTTAAAAAACACTTGACTGAAGCATCTCCACTAAAAGCTGCTCCCTGGGGTCCTTATATACCCAAAAAAATGTCAGAACATCACTCCTGGGGGTCTTTAGGGATCCTCAAGGTAGCAAGCATGAATCCCTGCTAATGGGGATAGGGGTTCTCTACCATTTTGGGGCAAGTCGCCCACAGTTACAACAGGGAAGAGTCTGAGTTTGCATTTCTCTCACTGCTCAGCTGAGACCATCTTCAGACTGCTCATTTCTCCTATGTGAGATAAAATTCGTGGCAAAGCCAGTCCCTCCTTGCCAGAAGATGGAAATGGTCCAATGCAAACAGGACAAATACACCAGCTAACGCCAGCTCTCTGTCAGTCTGTCAGCCTCCCCTCTGAACCAAAAAGCAAAGCAAATCCCAGAGGTCTCTCCTGCTCTGAGCATGGCTTTACAATTATAAATTATCCCAAGATTATCTCTGTCCCCAGCGCTGCTGAATTCACCTCTGCTGTGTTTGCTGGGGGATTAATTGCTGATACATTGGCTGCACTGCAGAACAAAAGCTGGGGATGCAGCAAACTCCTAATTGCCACCATCATCCAGCAAGGGCTGATAAATTTACAGCCAAATACACAGGAAACACTTTTTGCTTTAGCACAGTCTGCAATTAGCCAGCACAGACCACTGCTGGGAAGGGAATCAAGGTAAACAAGACCAGGCATCCAAAGATGTGAGCAAGGACAGGGATTAGGGTGGCACTGGGTAAAACAGCAATGCCCAGAGCTGACTATCCTGGTTCCAGCAGGCACCATCCAAGGACAAACAGGTGCTTCTTGCTCTTCCCACATCCTAGCATGATGTCTGACAGTGCCTGGATGCAACATCCTACTTATTCCTTTATATCCTCTCCCACACTGTCAGGAGACAGCATTGGTGCCAATTTCTAGGACTCTGCATTCAAAAGAGATGCTCCAGGACAGCCCTTCCATCCCACCTCTTCCCTTGATGTACCACACATCTCACATGGGAAGTGTGGAGATATCTGAGCAGAGCAGATAACCAGAAGTCTGGTGCTATTGCAGAGCAGATTTATTGCTTTCCAGATCAAAATCTCTGGTTTTATCTCAGATATCCTGTCTGAGTGTGAGAAAAGGAGGAGCTTCATTTCCAGCAGAAAAATCTCTCATTTGCAGAAGTCACCCACAGCCTCACCATCCTTGTCCATGGTGGGAACAAGCAGGAAACACACCGCCCCTCACTGAATCTGGGCTGGATCGGAGGAAAGCTGAGATCCATGGGATTGCAGGAGGGCCCTGGACATCAACACTGCTGATCATCCCACTCTGGTGCTGCGGGACTTCCAGGCACATGGAAATGTGGTGAAAGCTCTGGACCCAGAGGCTCAAATGAAACGCCAGAAGCTCCACAGCCCTGAGTGGGACCGGGCTGAAAATCTGTCAAGCTTTCTCATGAGATTTCCTCTCTCCCTTCTGGTTCTGTTTGGACTGGAAACACCATGAGAACAACTTTCCTCCTTGCATTTCAGCAGTTTTGCTTCCGGGCCTGGGCTAAACAAGGAAGTGCAGAGGCGTGGGAACCGAGGGGAGACACAAACACATGGGAGTGCAGGATGAACAGCTCCAAATCCCTGCATTCAGCTCACTGCCTCCATCAGGGCCTCTCCTGCCAGCTGAATTCCTCTGCACGGGCTGACACTCTCAGGTGGAGCTGGTTATCTGTGGGTCAGACCCTCCTCTCCCTTAGGCAGCACAGCACTCCCACGAATAACTCAACTTTTACTGCTGTGAGAATGTCTGGGCCAGGATCTTGGTACCTTTTAAAGACACATCACCCAGCCCACAGCAGAGCACTTGGACACAGAGACCAGACCTCCAAACCTTTGTCCTTCTGTGGTGGAAGGGTTTGACTTCTCGATGCAGTCATCATCTCAACACCCTGAAAACAGAGTCCTTTTCAGGTGTGGGGTACCACAAACCACTTCATGGGAGGCTGACCCATTCCTCCAGGATCCAAACTTCTTCACTACTCCACGCCTTCAGCATCCACTGACAAAACAAGTTGTGCCCACAGGAGCAGGTATGGCATGTAGGGATGAATAATGATCCTATCACCACATACATATTTCAGGATAAAATTCCAGCTTCACCACAGCCTAATGCACCACCCAAAATGTGTTTACACCAAACAATCAGTAACTCAAAGCTACAAAGAATGAGGAAATGGGAAGGAGTTTTTCCCATAGCAAGCAGTTTGCAATTTAAGGCATTGCTCTTTCCCATAAGTCTCCACCAGATTGGCATAGAAATCTCTTTGGGATTATGTGGATCTATTCAGCAGTTCAAAGGTTAATTGGAGCTACACCAGCATTATGAGCAGAAAGGAAGGGACAATTTGTAGCAGCAAGGTCATGTATCTACTTAGCACTTCCCTCTGGAGCATTCATCATTATTTAATTATCACTGCACTAATAGCTAGCATGAATTAAAGTATTCAGGGTCTCTTAGGCTTTGTGGAAGAAGAAAACCATCTGGGTTTTTTAAGAAACTCACAAGAGGAGACAGTGGAACATCCTCCTGGCCCAGCTGGCCCTGTCTCTGAGCACTCAGGGCATACAACTGAACTTCCTTGACTCTACAGCTTCTAGGCAGGACTGGCCCAAAACACGGGCAAAGAAGTTCCAGGTGAATCACAAGGACCTGCAGACAGCACTGGCACAAGCCAGGAGAGGACTCAGTAACTAGAGAGGCCATTTAAGGGGCTTTAATTTGAACAAGAATAGGTTTAGATTAAATATTAGGAAAGAATTCTTTACAGTAAGTGTGGTGAGACTCTGGGACAGGTTGCCCAGAGAAGTTGTGGACGCCCCACCCCTGGAAATGTTCCAAGACCGGGTTGGATGGGGCTTGGAACAACCTGGGATAGGGGAAAGTGTCCCTTCCATCCTGCCAGATGCTCCTCACTGAGCATGTTACATCTGAATTTGAGCCCGTTAATACCTGTTGCAAAACCACCTTCCCCTCCTGGACAGTGCTACCTGATAGCAGCACCCAGACAGTTTCTGCTGTCCTCTTGTCTGCATCATGTTCCTGCTCTGAACACACCCCAGAGGCACAAGCACAGCTTCTCCATGTCCTTGGCTCAGAGAGAGAAGCACAGCCCTGAGCCGTGTCGTCCTCTCCCTGTCAGGAGAAGCAAGAGAGGCAGAAATGCACCCAAGAGACACCCTGTGACTCTGGTCCCTGCCAGCTCTCTCCAATCTGCCCTGCCCAAGGCACTTTTCCCTGTCACAGTCTGGCACATCCTATTTCAAATGCGGAGGATTGCCACATATCACAGGGAACAAGAAACAGATTCCCACCAGGGAAGCAGGGCCCTGGAGCAGAGTGGCGTCAATGACATGCCCTTGAGGTTCAGAGAAGGAGGACACAACTGCTTGTTAATCCTGCTTCCCAGCTGGTGATTTCTAGGGATAACCTAGCCAGGGAATTCTAGGGAAAACGTTAAAAGAATTTCTAGTAATGCACTGTGAGAATAAAAATCCCCATTGCTGCAGCTCAGAGGGAAGCAATGCTGCTAGTTGCACAATAAACCATGTGAACCCCTGGACACAGATCCAAGGGTCAGGAAACAAGCAGCAAAGTCTCCAGAAAAATCACCTCTTCCATTACTTGGTTTTAGGAACCCAGATGTGACCCCCTGTATTAGGGTAGATTACATGGTGGTCCTAAGCCCACCTTTCAACCCCACTTTTCATGAGTCCAATATTTTCTCATGTTATCTTGTGCCTTTAATTACTCATGCTCACATGTTCACCCCTACCACATTCACCTCCTTGCCCTAATCCCAGGCCCTCTCCCCAGCTTCCCCAGCCACCATGAGCCCTCAGCCTGTTCTTGACCTCTCAGTGGTGCAGTCTTGAACTCTTCAGACTTTGCCTGTGACTTTATGCTTCAGCACTTTCATTAATTCAGAGATGCCTTGTCTTAGAGGACAGAAAATATAGCAACCTGGAGGCACAAGGCAAGGCCACATGGTTGGAGCCCTAGAAGACAAGAACATGCTCTGTGCCCAGCTAGATGCTACCTGGCACAGTCCTGCCACTGAGGGCCAAGAAATGAATCAACAGCACAGAGCTGCACCTTTACACAGGCAAGGAAAAGAGGCAGAGGTGAAAGTAAATCACGAAATAGGAACTGCATTACTCAGCATGGTGGGTTTGTCATTGCAGCACCAATCCACCACCTGAGTCACAGGAGTAGAATTCATTCCACTTAAATTTAGACCTCTAAAATGTAGAATCTTATGTCTGGCCACAGATTCATCTTCCTTTACAGTCTGTGATTCATCTGACCTCTCTCAGACACTATTGTAGATTGAATCACACTCTGCTTCTTCCTATTTTTCAGCATTGGCAACAAAAGGAGCTGATGGTGACTAGTTCATCCAAAGCCAGACATCTCAACTCTTCATGCCAAAATAAGAGCAAAGGAATCCCACTCTGGGTATTGTCATTTCTCCCTAATTGAAGGGCTTAAAACTTTCAAAGCAGAAGGACAATGACAGCTGAATTTGTGGTGGAGCTTTTCATGCCAACATTCAGGGCCGTTCCTTCCCTGCCAGCTCACTCAGTTTAATTCATGGGAATGTCCAGAAACAGGAACCCCTGGAGCACAGCAAAAAAATGAGCCAGGATCTGGCATTTCTGTGAGCAACCAGTTCTTAATTATTTGACTAATACAAGCATTGTGCAGCAACCATATGCATTGAGTGGTTTGTGGAGGCTTCTTTGTCACCCATGTACAACCTCCACAAGGGTCCAGGGCTTCTGCAGAGGTTTGGGTACAAGAGCACAATGCCCAACTCTTCTCTGTGTGTTTGAGGAATTTATAATGAAACTAACCTTAAATATAATTTGGGTAAGGAACCAGGAAAGGTGGGCTAATGTTGATCAAGTAGGAGATGTATGATGGGCATGAGGCACACCCTCCCAAGTTCTGGAAAGGGCAGGAAGGCTGGAAGCAAGACTGATGGGAAAACGACAGGAATAGGTGCTTCTGTACAGAAAGGACACAATTACCCTGGGAGGAGGCTGCAAAGAAGCTCTCTGAGCCATGAAAATGGAGACAAAATCACTCACAAGCCCCTGGATGTTGGATACCTGTGGAGACATAGGCTCTGCCTTCACTAGGAAATAGATAAAATATGGCTAGAGGTTAGGGTTTTATCACTTCAGCTCCCCAGCCCCAGAAGTATTGCTAGTTGAGGGCTCTGAGGCAGAGCAGAGCCAGGGGGGAAGGAAATGTCTTGGGCTGTGCCCAGGAGCTGCACTCAGACCCCACAGGGCTATGGCAGGGCCAGGAGGAGAGCACTGGGGAAGGAAGTCTTATGGCAAGGTCGGACAGCAGCTGTCTCCAGGAATGAATCCAGGAGCAGCATCCTCCTGGGATGGGCCAGGAGGATCTTGCATTGACTGACTGCCCTTCCTGAGTTCAGGAGGAAATTAATCTCCCACCGTGGGCTCCAGTTTATTTTTACATTGCAAGTTAGCCCAAAGGGAAAAAAAGAAAATCATAAAAAAATGTTCTATTCCCTATAAGGAATCACAAATTTCACAGCGACCTAAGGAGATTAGTCAAATCCCTGTGACCGTCAGCAGTTTCACTTAGGTCAAAGCCTGGCATAACTCAATCTCTGTGAGAAGGGAGGAGTGGTGTGGACTGCCCAGCTCTGCAGGCTGGCCAGCCTGTCCAAGAGGGACCTTCTGCAATATCTGGAGGGAAATGTCCCTTTTGCAGTCCCACAGCAAACAGCCAGACTGACCCGGAGTGCAGACTGCGAAAGGGAGCGTTATCTCTTGCAGATACCACAGTGAGACCTTCCAAGCTGGGAAGCAGGAGGAGCACCAATTTCCCAGGCTGGGAGACATCAAAGGCTGTGTGAAACCTTCCGAAAATGCTCACCCTGAATTTCTCATGCATGGGTGGGCATATGGGATAACTCTCCATAGGGTCAGGGAAATGTAGAAAGTGGAGCAGTCGGGTTCTGATTCACCTCTTACTCTGGGGGAGAAAATGAGGAGAATTTAGCTCAAAACCTAAAAATAAATATGCCACCCATAGGTTTGGCTTTGCACAAAAATTGGCCAGAGTTAGGTAACCTAAGGCATTTTTTGGATGAATTCATTTCCAGCCCCTGGCAAACATGTCTGTGTTAATGGGCTCACAGAAGCATCAGCCCTTCAAGCTGGGCTTCAGACTTCATCCAGGGGATCAGAAATGTGGTGCTGCTGCTGTGGTGCTGCTGCTGCAATGCACTCAGTGAGCAGAGAGGTGTTGGAGAAATAAATTGAGAACAAATTTTTGGATTTGGAAATGTTCAAGACCAGGTAGGATGGGGCTTTGAGTAACCTGGTCTAGTTGAAGGTGTCCCTGCCCCTCGCAGAGGGGTTTGAACAAGATAATCTTTCGGGACTCTTCCAGCTCAAATCATTCTATGCTTCTGAGATTCCTTTAAGGAGAACTAGGGCTTTAAGCTCATACTCCATAGCTTTAAAAAAAAATATGCCTCCTTTTCAGTGAGAGGAAGGGGCCTCTTGATAGAAACCCAACAGAAAGTCTCCTGCTCTGTTGTGCAAATACAGAATTTGCTTTACATGGTATCATGAAGCTAAAAAGGATAAAAAGTTCCACTGTCATTCCTCCACTTCAGAGAGGTAGGAGGCTTTTGCAATTGTTTCTTTCTGATAAAGTTGTTGGTGCAGTTCTTAAAAGAAATAATTTTTGCAAATCTTGGCTCTCCTCCCAGAGACACTTGCTCTTTTTTTGTGGCTTCCCCATCATTTGAACTCTTTCAGTAGTATCAGACCTAAAGTTTTCAAAATTACGAGTCAGGAGCTAGAAAATCCTTACACTGATTTAGAAACTAAAAGACTAAAACCAAAACAGCAAGAGACACCCCAGCTGCAGAGACTTTCGAGTTACTTCTGGTCTTCAAACTTTTAAAACCAAAATTGGGACAGTCCCATTGCATGTTTTCTGAGTACCATCACACCTGCTCTTCTAGCTGCTGTTTCTTTCCTGGTGTTGAGTTCTCTTCAGACCAGAAAGCATCTTTCTGTCCTATGAACATGCAGCATTTAGCATAAGGTGATCTTCAGGCAGGATGCATCTTCTGGGCACAGGAAAAATGAAGGTGAATTGTTAAGATCAGCCTTACCTATGAAATACATAATCGCAGAGTAAACATTTGAGAAGTGAAGACAGCAGCTGAGATAAGGAAGACAGACAGCATCATCGTCCATCACAGCTGGCAGCACTCTCACTCTTCAGTATTTGCTCCTGACCCAGTGAGAGCTTTCCTATGGGGGAAAAGGAAAATAAATAACAGAGAATCATGGACTAATCGAATGGTTTGGGTTGGAAGGGACCTTAAATATAATCTAATTCCAACTCCCTGTCACAGAAAGGGACACCTTCCACTAGACCAGATTGCTCAGGGTCCCATCCAACTTGGCCTTGAACACTTCCAGGGATGGGACAAGCACACCATCATCATCATCATCATCAAAAATATTGCTCATCCTCAATATATCAGAATATCCTCTGTTATTCCTCTAACATCAGGGTGACCAAAAGCATGAGTTTGCACTAAGTGGGTTCAGATTAGTCAGAGGTAACATGGCCCTTTGCTCCTGATGATTTCACCAACGTGACATTTGTTCTCAAGCCTCTTTCCAGCCTCCACATCCCTCAAAAAACCTGGAAATGCAGTTTCCCTAACTGGAAACATACATTTCATAGTAACATTTTCCAGACCACTTTGCAAGAGGTAAAATGAGATGAATTTTTTCAGCACAGCTTTTGTAGAAGCTCACAGATCTTACCTGGCCCTTCCTGTCTGTATCCTGACATATTCCTTCAGTAATTTCCAAGTCCTCTTGGCTTCATCTTTTTGTGGTGTTTGTTTCTTTGCCCTTCTTAAATAATCTATTGGCAGTTCCTATGGTAACATGCCTCATTCTTCCTCTCTCCTCCCTAAAAGTCTCTTCCCATTTAACAGGCTTTTAAAAAGGCTCTATTTATACTTTCTTTTGTTATCCTGCCCCTGCTCCCTTGCAGTCAGACAAGGGCAGGCACGGAGCAGTGCATGCACTACCCTGTGTTACTAATAATGGCCATCCATAAACACGAGAGCGAGCCGTGGGGATCAAAGCTGTGACCTTCATCGAGGGATGCTCTGCTTCTTTGAGCAAAAAGAAAGGAAACCTGGGAAATGGCTGGCTCGGGAGGGAAGCACTGTTTGCAGGGGCCGTCACCACCCTCCCACTCTCCAGCAATGCACTGAGGGGCTGCAAGCCCCCCAAAGCAGCCACCATGTGAAAAACAGCCTCGCTGTCTCTGCAGACAGTTTCCACCTCCCCTCTTTCCTCAGTGTCAGACATTCATCTACATTACCGGTAATTGGATAAAGAGAAAAACATGAGCTGTGCTTCTTTTTGCTTCCTATTCTGTGAAAAGCTCCTCTCTGTTTTTTTTCGTTTTAAATCTTGGGGCTATTACCAAGCATCAAGGTTTATTTCCTTAAGGTTCATCGTATCATTTAAATGCAGATTACAACTTATCTTAACCCTTAGCTGAAGCAGTAGGTGGATTTTTATGATGACAACTCATTGTTTCTCAAGCATTTCTCATAATGAAAAACAAAGAGTCTGAAACAGTCCAAGTACAATTTGGTTCCTTTCTCCATCGAGAGGTTTCACTTGCACAGTCAGGCTGGTGCCAGAAACCACACGTTTTTTGGTCATCTTTAGGGTGTTCCAGGAAACATATTGTCAACAGATCTCAATTTTTCAGTAGGAAAAGCAAGTAGAAGAATGACTCCTCAGCCTTCCCTTTTTTTTCCTCCACATAAAGACAGCTTTCAGGGCTTCTTTATTGATGAAGAATAACCCCAAACAGTGGTAAATCCTTTTTTTTTTTTCATGCCTGTGATCTCTCCTCCCTGACCAGCACAAGAAACTGTGATGCCCTTAAAGTGCCTCTGAAGAAAGGGTTAAGGTATCTCAAACTAGAGCCTCAATAAGCAGCTCGCAAAAGTGTCCTGTCCCCAGGGTAGGATCAGTGTATGAGAATTTGCTCAGATCATTTAATGTTTGTAACTTGATTTCCTGCCGGAAAGCTTCAGTGGGAGGAGTTTCTGCTGGACCAGACAGAACTAGAGCTATTTCCTTCTCCAGATTGCTTGTGCATGTCCAGTCAAGCACAACTGAATTAATAGCAACTGGCTTCTTTCCCCCACACGCCCCTTCCCATTCACCTTTTGCAGTGAAAATACGGGAAGTGAGTGATAATCTTGCTGTCAGGCCGTCAGGAGATGGGATGATCCTGCAACCTTGGGCAAGTCCCGTTCGTTCTCTGAACCTCTGGTCCACTTCTTGTTAAATTCTGGAGAAAGGATGCTGTAATGACCCGGCTCCTGCCCTACTGATTTCCTACATGACCTTGGGAAAGTCACTTAACATTTGCTTGCCTCCACCTTCCATGAAATGGAGAGGAAATCATCAGAAGGCTTTGCTCATTCTGCTGCCACCACCAGTATTAAACCACAGCCTATGAGGACTGAAAGTAGAATTCTTTCCAATTTAAGCTTAAAGACAAGTTGCTATTTTCTCCTGAACTGTGCAGATCTGTGTTGGATCACCCAAAGCACTTCTGCAAGGAAGAAACAGCCCTGTTACCCCCTACCACGCTCCCAACTGCAAATTGATTCATTCACCCCCTGTCTTGGCCATCCCAGGAACCATGGGTTCCTTTCACATTCATCACTGAATGCAACCAAACCTCCTGGGGAAGGCCAGATCCTACTCTAGGTGCTTGGTTTTTTACTCAAGGTTTATGTTTCATGGAAGCAACCTGAGCTAAACCCCATGAAAGATGGTTTCATCAATACTGAGAACATCTACAAAGCGGTGAAGTCAGGACCAGCCAAGCGGGATCCTACAGATCTCATAGGAGAACAAATGACTGGAGATAGAGATCTACCCCATGTACAGCTTTGGGACTCTACTGGTTTGAATGGTGTCAGGTCAATTTACTTGAGGTTCAGTTGTTAATCCAGACACTTCGTGATTGAGGTGAAGGTGGGCAAGCCCCCTTCCCTCAGTCAATTTTCAGCAGCACCATTTGAAGATCCTCCCCAGAGTAAACAGCAAAGTCACCCCAAACAAGAGAAATTAAGCACCATGGGGTTTTTCTTCTCTAACAGAACCAAAGAGGAAATTCTTTTCGGCACAGAGAAATTTCTGAGTGTTTCTCACCCTTTTCCAATTGCTTTCTCCACACCAGTCTGTGAGCCCCAGTGCTGGATGCCTGGGGCAGCACCCTCTCCCCCCACCCAGATAGTATCGTGTCCTTAGGATGTGTCTACACTCCCAGGTGGAGCTGGTTATGCAGAATAGTCCTTTCCTTAGGCCTGGCTGAGTCTGGAGGCCTGGGTGTGAGACAGAAAGTAGGCACTGCTCCTTATCATACAAGAAAGATTATGCAAGAATGTCCTGTAATGAGGAAAAGAAAGTGCTTTGAATAGGTATGTGGGGCTGGCTGCAGGTAACTTCTGGCAGCAGCAGGGCTCTTGCAGCATGGACCAGCCCTGGTTTCCAGTGCCAGATGAAGTGGGGCAATCGGCTGCCCCACACCAACTTCCCTAAATCAAATGATCAATTCACTTCTTTCACAAAAAAAAAACAAAAAACCCAAACAAAACACAAAATTTGAGGACAACATCAATGAAGGAACCTTCACCAGGACCTAAAACTCAAAATGTTTATCTGCTACTGTCATTTCATCCTCCTTTCTGATTGCTGGCTCGCGTGCATGGGAATGAAGCATGTATGGTTTCATTTTCTTAATTGCAATCATCCTGCAGACCACCTTCAGGCACGCTTGGGACCACCAGTAGTGCAGGGACCGCATGTGAAGAAGCCCTGCTCTGGGAGACCCATCCCACCCTCCCTGATGTGGTTAAAATGCCATTCCAGATTGCGGTGCCTGCAAGGGTTTAACGATGTTCTCAGCCCAGAGGAGAGCCCTGGTCTGTGCCCCGTGCCTGAGAAAGCAGGACTGAGCTTCAGCTGTGCAGGAGGGCAGCTGTAAGGAACGAGGATATCTGCAGTGGTGGTGGAGTTCCCTTCATAGCCAACCCCATCCCTTTCACACGCAAGTGCAACCTCGGAGTCTCTGGACCGAGCTCTTTCTGTTCTGAAGCCTTCGCTGGCTATTAACACCTGGAGAATCTGTGAAGTAGGCAAACAAGGTTTTGATGAGTGTGGGAAAAAGAAAGGCGTTACCACGTATGAGTGAACTTCAGTTTCGCTCGTGTTGAATTAGTCAGAGCCTTCAAGTGAATTCCAAGTGCTGGTCCAGCTATTAAATTACTCTTCTTGAAGAGCCAGGTGCTCCATTTTTAGCCTCTACTGGAGGAAAAGCTAAATTTAAAAAATAATATTCGAACCAGAACTATTGCAAAGGCTTTGGAATTGGGGTTTTTTGGTGTGTTTTTTTTGGGGTGTTTTTTATCCCATTTTTCAAATTTTTTATCTCGCCCATAAAGAAAAAGTAACCAGTAAGCAACACACAGCAGTTTCTGGGACTTCTGGAGAAATGCGGGTCACTTGTAATGCCTGTCAATGTGATGTCTGAGTCAGGAAACCTCACTGAGATGTTGCTGCCCCAGAAGAACATGATGTGATAATTGCTTCACCAAAAAGTACCTGGGGTAGAGGGTCAAGACACAAGCTCCAGTGGCTGAAAAATTCAGTGGAGGTCTTGCTCAATTTGAACATTTAGTGGATGGGAAGGAGGTATGAGTGCTGGAATATCAAAACTAACATCTCAAGAATTCATGCTTCACTTTCTACCCTGGAGGAGTGGTTCCTCCTGCAACCTTTCCAACCCAGAATTATCACTTTCTGCTGCTTCCCCCTCTAACACAGTGGCTGTGAGAATGCTGTCTGCAGGTGGTAAAAAGCAGAGTCATTTTTTCCATTCAAACCAAGACACAGTTCACTGTTAATGGTGTCCTGGCCTGAAGAAAGTGGAGTTTGGCTGAAATGGAAATGACAGAAGGGACAGACAAAGCAGGTGTATGGATTGCATTTCTATCCTTTCTGCAAACATGGAGGCTGCGTGGGATAGATCCAGGAAAGTGTCCCAGCTGTAATACAAGCGCTTTGACAAGCACACATTAAAACACAGCCAGGCTTTCCACTAACACTAAGGCAAACACAGCCTGCTGGGATTAGCATCTGTGCAGAGGTTACAGTCCTTCCACATTGCTTCTCAGTGCATTAGGCTGAAAAACATGCTCAAGGATGCTCACGTGCACAGGAGATTGTCGATATTTGTGCTGAAAATCCATTCAAATTCAAAAATTACAGCTAACATGAAGCCTACTTGATCCTCTTAAGGCTGTGACCTGATTGTGGAAACATTTCTCTTTGCTTATTTTTCTAAAATACAGAGAAGCAAGGCAGAGGCTTGACTGAAGATGGATTTGGGCTTGCCAGGAGACCTGAAGGTGCTCTCCAGTTGCATTGCCCATCAATTTTTAATGCCTCCATTTCCCCTCCAGCTCACAATGGACAAAAGCTCCCCTAGTCAGGATATTTCTGATTCTGTGGTGCCCAAGAGCATCAGCCAAACTGGTATGAATTTACACCCCCAGCCAAGAAGCAACACTCCCAGGCACAGCAGCCCTCCAGCCTCACCCATGCAAGAGGGATCAAGCTGGGTTTGACGGCACTTCTGAGGGAATGTGGTGGAGCCTCACGCTGTTGGCCCTTTTTCTTCTGCCAGAGCTGTCAAGCTGAGGTTGTGCTCGAGCGCTACAATTTGCCATGTGACATTTCAGATGGGAAGCAAAAGAGCGGCTTTGCCAACCACCGCTCTCAGGTTCTCCGCTAAATAAAAACCAGATTACTGACATTTGCTGTGTCTGAGAGAAAGGCGGGTCTGTCATTTTTACAAACAATAAAGGATGCAGAAAAACAAACGTATTCCCTGAGAGCCAAGTGCAGCTCCCCATCATGCTTGGGAATCCCCGTGGAAGGGAAAGGCATCGTGCTGTTCCAACAAGAAAAGACTTGACCAAAAATACCCAACGAAATGCAGCAACTGCGACAGTTTTCTTTGGATTTTTTTGTTTGTTTGTTTCAGTTCTCAGGGGTTTTTTTGGCTTTTAAAGCAAGCAGTCACAGGCAGACTTCTCTGTGGGTCCCACCATCACCAGTGTTAGCAGGGGGACCTTTGCCCTCCAGAGCTTTCCTGGGCTTTGCCAGACTGATTTTAGCACCACCAAAAGTCACGCTCTGAGTTTTCATTAAAAAAACGTTGATGTGAAAAACAGATAATTTTCTCACTTCGAAAAAGTAGCAGGGAGTCAGACAGCAGAACCTAAATGTCAATAGCAAGGGAAGTCACAGGTTTTTTTCTCTTCTCAGCAGACTTCTTTGCAAGGTGTGAATTTGCTGATGCCTAACCAAGGTTAAACTTATGCTCTGCTTTGAGAGGGGAAGGGGAAGGAGAGAATGAAAATCCCTTTCATCCAGCAGTGCGCTTCAAACTTGCAGACACCAAATGTCTTGAAAATCCTTTGAAATCAATCAAAAGATTCCAAAGTTTTTATCCAAGGATCCATTTTTATACATTTACACATAGAATGCTGTAGTTGCATAAGATTCATGGTGTTAAGGAACTTTGGTAAATTTTACTTATTTTCTTGACTCTTTTGAAACAGTCATATGCCAAATCAGCCCTTTTCAAGTCCTGCTGGAGGGCTTGCTGTAGGTCCTAACAGATTGGGATGTTTTGTAACAGCCTGAGGTTGCATCAGGGAAGGCTTAGGTTGGATATTAGGGAAAGGTTCTTCACCCAGAGGGTGGCTGAGCACTGGAACGGGATCCCCAGGGCAGTGGTCACAGCACCAAGCCTGACAGAGTTCAAGAAGCATTTGGACAACACTCTCAGGTGTGATTTTTGGGGTTGTTCTCTGCAGGGCCAGGAGCTGAACTCGATGATCCTGGTGGGTCACTTCCAACTGAGGATATTCTCTGATCTATGCTTCTATTCATCCCTTAACCAGAGAGGAGGACTGCATACTTTGAACAATGTTCTCAGAATCAGAAAGCACCCTCAGACCATTCTGGTTTAGAAGACACCATTTTAGTGCCTTTCAGGGAAGAGGTAAAAATATCCTTAAAATGCAATAACATCTGAGGATCTCCTGATATTTATCTCTATGTGTTTGTCTCTCCTGAGGAATCACCTCATCCCTCTGTGCCTGTGACTCCAAACCTCCAATTATTCTTTTCATTTTTTGAAGCCCTTGGCTGCCTCCGCATTGACTTATGCTAAGAGAGCCCTTGACAAGTTTGAAAAAAATGAAAACCTGTGATAGTGTTACGTGCTCTGCTCCTGTTCCTTTGAATTTACGGTGGTTCTTTACACCACAGATCTAGGCATGGGTTGTAGACACAAAGGTTGACAACCTAAGGCAAGAACCTTGGCTATAAAGTGACAGCAGTTCCTGAATTGTGCCAGCTTGAGTCTGTGACACACTAGGTGACCCCTGTGTCGCACACGTACTCAGAACCACTAATGGGGCATGTTAAATATATCCTGTATAGCCTCAGGAATGGGCAGCCTCCTCCCTTCATCAGGCAGAGACTAAGGACATCTCCTGCCAGAGGACAGGGGACACTGCTGCACTGAGCCCAGGCCTGTGCTGTCTCCCCTTGACTCTGCCCCCAGGCTCTTCTTTGCCTTCCTCAGTTTCCTCTGTGCCATCTTTGTTTTCCTCTTCTTTTCTTCTTCTCCTTCTTTTTATTCTTCCTGTCTTTCTCCTCTTCATTTTCTTCTTTTGCCTCTTCCTCTTTCTCATCACTTTTTTCATCTTCTGTCTCCCTCCTCTTCCTTGTTATTTCTTCTTTTCCTCCTCCTCTTCCTCCTTGTCAACATCATCTTCTTTCTTTTTCCTCCTCTTCCCCCTCCTCTTCCTCTCCATCATCCTCATTTTATTCTTCTTAGAATCATAGAATATTTTCGGTTGGAAATGACCTTAAAGGTCATCCATTTCCAACCCCTTACCATGGGCAGGGACATCTTCCACTGTCCCAGGCTGCTCCAAGCCTCATCCAACCCGGCCTTGGGACACTTCCAGGGATGGGGCAGCCACAGCTTCTCTGGGCAGTCTGTGCCAGGGTCTCATCACCCTCACAGAGAAGAGGTTTTTCCTAATATCCCACCTAGTATAACCCACAGTTTAAAGCAATTCTTGTTTCTCCTGTCATTCCAGCCCTTTGTCCAAAATCCCTCTCCAGCTCTCTTGGAGACCCTTTAGACATTGGAAGGGGCTCTAAGTTCTCTGCGGAGCCTTCTGTTCTCCAGGCAGAACAACCCCCGCTCTCCCAGCCTGTTTCCACAGCACGGCTCCTCCGCCGACCCTCGCTCCANGTCTCATCACCCTCACAGAGAAGAGGTTTTTCCTAATATCCCACCTAGTATAACCCACAGTTTAAAGCAATTCTTGTTTCTCCTGTCATTCCAGCCCTTTGTCCAAAATCCCTCTCCAGCTCTCTTGGAGACCCTTTAGACATTGGAAGGGGCTCTAAGTTCTCTGCGGAGCCTTCTGTTCTCCAGGCAGAACAACCCCCGCTCTCCCAGCCTGTTTCCACAGCACGGCTCCTCCGCCGACCCTCGCTCCATTTCTTTTTTCTTTTTCCTTTTCCCTCCCCTCACGCTCCCCTCACCTCTTGGCCCCGCCCACTCGCACGGCCCCGCCCACACCACCACGAGACCACGCCCCTCCGCC
>VZTB01011688.1:179397-250122 GCA_013397245.1 Thryothorus ludovicianus | reverse complement strand
AGTGCGCGGCCGCGGAGGCGAGCGGGCGGGCGAGCGAGGGGAAGCGGCGGCGATGGCCGCACGTGGGTCCGCCCGCGCAACAATGCGGGCGGGAGGGGTCCGTGCGCCGCCGGCTGCGGGGCCACCGCGGCGTGCGGAGGAGGCTGCGCGGCGCGCCGTCCCTCCGGAGCGGGGTGATGGCTCCCCTGCAGCCATCCTGGGGCTGTGGTGGGGGAGCAGCAGCGTGCGTGCTCCCCGGGCCCCCACCGAGGCTACAGCACCCTCAGATTGAACCCAGAGTGAAGGGAGGGGAGCAGCAGCCCCGGTGTGCGGGGGTCACGCACGCTGCTCCCTCCCCGCCGTAGTCCCGCTGGGAGCCCACGCGCGGTGCCGCAGTCCCCCACCCCACGGCGCGGACACGGAGCATCCCGGCAGAGCCCATCCCGCGGCGCTCCGGGGGTGGGATGCAGCGTGGGCACTGTCGGGGCTCCGCGGGGCCCCTCCGCCCCCGTCCGGGGCCGGACGCAGCGATCGGTGTCACGGGGGGCCCGACGGGGGAAGCGCCGTGTTCCAGGCTGCCCGGTCTCGCCGTCCCTAAGGATGTTTCCCTCTTCGTCAGACGAATGAGGCTGCCCTGCATCGGTAGCTGCGGCAGGGGTGGCCTCTCCTGGGTCGTGTTTGTAGCAGGCTGCCGAGGGAAGTGGTGGAATCACCATCCCTGGAAGTGTTCAGAAAACATGTGACTATGGCACTTGGTGACACGGTTCAGTGGTGAACGTGGTGGTGCTGGTGGTGCATTGATGGCTGCACTTGGTGATCTTGGAGGTCTTTTCCAACCTGGATGATTCAGTGAATCCGTATTTGAGTATGTCTCATTAGGCTCACAAGCCATTCCTGGCCTTGCCCCGGCGTGGGGGCTTGGGAATGCCAGTAGTTCCCATTCCCTGGGCAGGCAGGTCACATAGCAGGAGGACACCTCGTGCTTGCCTTTCTCTGCCGTAGGTAAAGTGGATTTTTGCATGCGACTGGAATTACTAATCCAAGCAATTAGCTGGAGTATGTCAAGTTTGTGCTGCTGCCAATTTCTCCAGTTCATTTGGTTACAGCTTCATTTTTCTGCTCAAAGGAACTGAAATGTAAACGGGGCAACCGAGTGTCTGGAGCTGCTGGTTGGGTTTATATGCATCCTTCTGGCTGAAGGAGGATCAGCAAGAAACTGGGCCTAAATGAAGTCGTATATTTATTGGCAGCAGTAGAAAAAGAGTAATGTGGGTAAATGGGGCTAGTGGCTTGTTTGTATACAAAATGTCATGAATCTCCCTACCAGGTTGTGAGCTGGATTTAAATTCCACTGTTAAAAGGATCACTGATTTTTATCACATCATTGCTAATAGTTTGCGTTAAAAATGCTGCAGGTGGATTTAAAGCTGAGGGCCTTGTGGGTTTTCACCAGTGTTTTGCACCAGTATTTATATACATCCAGGGATTGACAGTGTGTTGTCACTTGGCTTCAGAGTTTACCACCTGGGTGCTGGCTGGCAGGGGCTGATGCACCACAGTCCCTGACACAGTGACTTTCTGGGGATCTCAGACACCACCAAGTTTGATGGTTGGGCAAGTGAAGAGACTTTTAATCTTTGGTAAGTGCTCCAACCTGAAATTTATTCATTTTGGGAATATTAAAACTTTAACTTTGATTAACTTGTGTCAAAGGTGTGTGTCATGAGCCATCGTCCTCATTGGCTCTGCTTAGGGAGAGGGCTGCTTGCATAAGCAAAAAGCTTTTGTTACAGCTATTTTATTTTTAAGTGTGCCTTGATAGCTCAAGAATCACTAGGCTTCCAGTCAAGGCAATCCTGGGTGAGAAGCATCCGCTGGGATTGGCCTGTTAAGTGCATTTCTTAGATTTGACAGCAGAAGTGCCCAGAGAAACATCAAAAACCCCAACATTAGGGCATGTTTCCAGCTTCATCATCCCCTGCGAGCCATGGAAATCAGTGGCTTGAAATCCAGCAGCACTTGATGTTAAAATAGCAAACAGTAAACATCATCTCCTATCAATAACTTTAATTATGGTTTGGGTTTTGTCTTAAATAGACACACATTGTCATAGGGGATCAAAGTTTAGCATCCAGACGTGCTCAGTGGGGTGGTAGCGTCTTTGGACAGGGTGTAACACGCTTTTATAGCATAAATTAAAATAAAAAAGGGGTTTAGCAGCGTAGCTAAAAAGAAAAACAACCTGCCAACTTTTGGGCTGAGACTGCGTGGTTTCTGGGCATCGTGTGCTGCGGCGTGTTGGCGGGTGATGTTCCCGGGCAGCTTTGGACGGGGCGAGCGAGTTTTACCACTCTGCAGCTGAACCCTGACGGGATTTTTCAACCATAAAACGAAGTGCAGAGGAGGCTTTGTGTGTGCCACGGATAACCAAACCGAAAGCAAAAATAAACACCCGCGAAAGCCGGGTTTTTTTGGTCATTGACAGAAAAGGAAAGTGCCGGTCCAGGGGCGGGTGTGAAGTCCCATGTTCATTACGCTCCTAATCTGGAAAATACAGACTGTGGCACATGGCAGCAGCGTGCGTGGCTAATTTTACATCTTGTCCTTTTCCCCCTCTGATTTAACCCAAAATTAAGGAAGGGAAGCAGCACCCATTGGCCTATTAAATGTTCATTTTTGCGAAGTTACGCCACTTTGCGAACACGAGACACGACCGGATTCCTGTGGCAAGGAGCCCTTAAAATTTCAACAGCTCTACCTATAAATATAGTCACTGTGAAAGGCAATCCGGCTTTAAAAGAAAAAAAAAAAGCCACCATGCTCTTTTTTTAGTCCCACTGTATCTGCCTGACTTTAGTGCCATGCAATGCATCTCCAGCCGGGCGGTGAAGCCAAGGCAGTGTGGAATGTTCTGCCTCCTGATTCCTCTTGCTAATTTATGTGAAGAATGGGTGTAAGCAGAGAAACAAAAAAATGTTTTAGTTGTCCTGAAGGTTTTTGTGGATAGGATGGAGGGGCTGGATCTCTGCAGCCACATCATGGCCTTTTACAGCGGGACCTTTGGTGATTGCTTGGTCCTGGTGAGTTCCCAGGAGCTGCTGCACTGCGGGGCAGTCAGTGCAGGATGGAGCCTGAAGCATCCCTTGGCTCTAAAGCAACGTCCCAGATGAAAATTAAAGGGAAGAGAAAGAAAGAAAAGCTGGCTGCCACCTCACCCCAGAGGTGTCTGGGCTCACCCACTGTTCTCTGATGCAACCATAGCAGCTCGGGGAGCTCAGGGGCTGGTTTTGGACATGCCCAGGGTTGCCCAGGGACAGGCTGGCCTTGGGAGCAGGTACGGCATGTTCTAGGCACTCTTCCAGGCTAATGAGACCCCCCACCAGCCCCAGATGATGTAGTGGGGTGATGGCCACTGGCACATCCTGGTGGAGAAGACAGCACTGCCTGCAGGGCTGGGATTTTGATGGAGAAGCTCCAAGGGAAGGTGGTTTTGCAGCTTAGCGATGCTTTTCAGCATGTCCTGCACTTGCACGGCAGAAATCCACCTTTGTGGCCAGAGCAGCTGGGTCACCTTGCAGTGCCAAAACCTGCTGGGTATGGTTGGGATGGGGCACGGGCTGAGAAGCATGTGGGAGTGGGGCGGGAGGGCTCGGCACGGGGAATTGCTGCGTGTGCACTTGGGCAAAGTGCTGAGCCCGGGCTGCGCGGGAGCTGCAGACAGAGCCCACACGTGACCGTCTGAATTTCAGATGATTGCTGGACCACTTTGCCAACAGCCTCTCGCAGCTCATCAGCTGCAATATCACTTCTTCTTTTCTCCCTTTTTATTTTGTATTTCCTTTCCCCTTCCCCACCCTGCCTGATTTCTAAGCTGAAGCAGGAGGGATGAACACCACACCGAGGATGGCTGCAGCTGCACAGGGTTTGTATCCAAATGGTTTCCTGGAAGGCAGGTTTTTTTGTTGTTTTTCAATCTTAAAAATATTTTTACAGCGAGTGTCTCGTATCGGGGCTGTTTGGATGTCAGGTTTAGTTTCCCATGACATGGAGTGATTAAAGGAGGGAGGGGAAGGAGGGGCTGGGTGCCTCTTTATGTGCACATCTCTCTGCAGCGGTATCATTGCCTATTGATGGTAAATGTGTTCCCTCTCATCTCTGCGATAGTTCTCGGAGATTTCCTCTTTTACGTCACTGCAGTTAATAAGATATTTAACTTGGGAGCTGGGGGCGATGTGCTGTGTTATCGTGTTGCAAGGAACACAGGGGGATGACGAGTTCCCGCGCAGACTTGTGCTGGGAAGATCGTATCAATGCTGGGGAGAACAGCTGGGCTTTGAGTCAAACCATTGCCTTTCACCTTAATGAACCTGACCTGGCTGCATCTTTTTTTTTTTATCGTGACAGAGATTATTTTCCTTCTAATACTGAGAGGCAAGTCAGTTCTCTCTATCTGTTGCATTGCTGGAGTGCAGGGTGCACCTTGATTTTTTCAAACAGATTGTGTCTACCTGGCTGGACTTAAGGTCTTTTTTGGGGACCACTGAAGCACTTCATGGGAGCACCTGATGGCTTTTTGTGATGATGCTGCAGGTGCAGTCGCTGCAGATCCAAGCCCTCTACAGGAAAGTCCTTGACTGTGTGTTCGTGTGTCACTGGTTGATGATAGAGTTAAGAAAGTGTTGCTGTTGTACATGCCTTGACCAGGAATAGCCTCCCTCCTGCCACAGTTTGCAAGGCCAGCTCGTGGAGGGCAGGCGAGTTGGTCGATAAACGCTCCAAGTGGCACCCTAGGGAGTTGTGAACCAAAATGGGAACACTTGTGTCCTTCAGCTCCTCCTTCCTTGCCAAGTTGTTTTCTTCCCCCAGCTCCTTCTCCAGCTTGCCACTCAAACCCTCTTCATTCTGCTGTGTTTTTCCACAAGTGTTTTCCAAGCATGACAGCAGGGAGAAGAAAGCCATGAGTGCTCCAGGGTGCTGATGCCTATCAGGCTGACCCTTGCCTGTGGCTTTGGGGACCCCTTCCCTTCAGTGACTTGTTGGCTGCAGGTGGGTTCACATCTGGCAGCTGTTGGGCTCAGAGTCGCCTCTGTCTCCCTCCAGACCCAACCCAGCCACCTGCGCCTATTCCAAGGCTCCCAGCTCATCCCCAGGGTTTGAGTCAGGTAGGGTGGCCATGGTGTCCCTGTGTAGGTGTGGAGGGGAAAAGGACCCCGTAACCCTCTCAGGGAAATGAGGACATGGAGGATTTGCAGCTACCACCACAGCTCTGGTGGTAGCATTTTCCAGCCTTCCATCAGGACCTGTTGCTTGCAGTCCTGATGACATTTAGCTGCTGACTTGCTGTCACTGATTTTGCTCAATAACCCTTTTCTTTTTAAGACTAAAATGCTGCTTAAAAAACAAAATGTCACCAACACATTGGGATGTTGATTGGGTTTTTGGGAGGCTCACAGCCTCCCAGTTCTGCTTTTGCTCTGGGGAGGCAACAACATGGTTGGGTGCAATTTTCAGCCCTCAAGGGAACAGGGTCTTAAAAGAAAACCCTGCCACATCCCAGCTCACGCCCTCACTGCTGGGTGTGGGAGTTGATTTTTCTTGCTCCTGCCATGCACGACAACCCCTCTCTGTGCTTTTGCTGCAGGCTGGGACAAGGGGAATTTTGGGTGCAACTCCAGGCAATGCTGGCTCTGCTCATGTCCCCAAGCGTCCCAGCTGGGCGGCTGCCTGGGGCCCCCTTCATGTGAACGGGGTCAGCAGCTGGGACATAGCAGAGCAAACTGCCTCCCTGGTAATTCCCAGCTGCCGTTAAAGCGGCTTTAAAATAAATTCCCTCAAAGAGCAATTCCAAGTATTTGAGGGTTTGAACTTTTCCGGAGAAGGGTTTGGGAGCTGCCGGCTACCGCACTGCACCCTGGCACGCCGGGGAAAGGCGCCAGGGCAATTGCTCTGATTATCCCAACATCTAAGAAACACTTTCTTGATGTCTCTATGATGTTTATTAGCTGTATGTGCAACACAACTGTTGGAAATGGGGCACTGCTGGAAGCAAAGTTGTGCTAAACTGGGAAGATGGGTGGCTGAGCAATGTCCTGGGCTGGAGGCAATGCCCAAGGCTCAGTGACCCTCAGTGACCCTAGGTGCCATCCTACCTGGCCACCAGTGCTTATCCAGGGGTGCAGCACAGCCGGGTGCCCCTCGCTGCACATTCCACAGCCAGCTCTGCTTGGTAACATGGGCACAACAGAAAACAAACTTTGCAGCAAGCATTGCTCTCCCAGAGCCCCTGAAGCTTGCTTAAAAAAAAAAATACTTTGCAGCAATGTAGTCTCTGTTTCTCATGCTCATGAAAATTCTCATACCAAACCAGTAACCTCCACTGCCCCCGGTTCATTATTTTTTAAGGTGGCGTTAGGGGGCATTTAAGGGAAGGCTTGTCCCAGCCTCTGTGTCCCCTCCTCTTCTACATCCTGTCATGGCAAATTACAGCTTCATCCGTGCTTGTGTGACAGGCACTAAAAGGGGTAGTTTTGGTCAACAAACTGGAAAGTTGGTCTCATCCCTGAAAGGCTCTGGGTGTCCCTGTGCTGGTGCTCCCCAGGGTGATGCGTTGCTGCATCCCGGGTGGTGCAACTTTTTGGTCACGGGAATGTCCCCATGAGGCTGAGTACCCTGAGCTGGGGACAGCCAAGCTTTTCCCTGCAGTGACAGTACTGGGCTCTTGCCCAAGTCCCCTCTCCAGAGTCCTGGCACCAGTGCAAGTGCAGCTAGGCTGAAGGCTGGTGATTAAACCCATGATCCAGGTCACTCCTGCCCCCTCAGTGCCCCAAAAAATAAAGATGCTGATAGCAGGACTAGATCCAGTTGGGGATATTGCACCTCTCTGTGCAGTTCAGCGGGTTTGGGGATGAACTGAGCTAATTTGGGGTAAAACCACCCTACAAAAAACATTGCAGCAGGGGGTTCTTCCCCACACATCCTTCATTGCCATGGCTAAGCTACTCTCAGCTCCAACTGATTTCATTCATGGGCTGACCTTTACTCTGGCAGCTTCTTACTGAACTTTCTGTCATATATGTCCATTTTAAATAATTATTTTTTTTTTTCTGTGTGGATATGACAGAGCTATCTCCTGAGGTGGCGGAAAACACATTTTGCCTCTTATGGACAGGTACAGAAACTTGCACATGGCACAGGGAGATTTGCTGTGGATGGGACAATGCTGGGTACAGTCCCAGCCCAAAGATGCTGGACCACACACTTAGCTCCTTTTTTTTTTTCCCCTCCCAAACTAATCCCTCCAGCCCCCTAGGCTTTTTATTGTTGTTGTTGTTGTTGTTGTTGTTGCTGCTCCTCTCTGAATTCCTTCTAATTTGCAGGCTCACTGCCAGCATCCAAGGCGCTATAAAAAGGGGACTTGTTCTTCAAGCTTCCCTCCGGTACAGAGCGTTTGCACAAATAGCAACACGCTTGACAAGTAGGTCTGATTCCCTCTGCTATTACCAAAATGCTTGTAGGGTGCTTGGGGAGTAGAGCTGCTGTCTCAAGACAAGCCAAGCTGAATTTCACACAGGGCCCTGAGCCCAATTCCCAGCCAGTGTTTAAGCTCCTGTCAGCTGGAAAAACGGAGCTGTGTGTTTTTATTTTCCTGCCCGTGCAGCTTCCCTCTCTCTCTCCGAGAGCGAGCAGATGCAGTTGCATCCCTCCATGTCCCACGAGCACAGGTCAGCTGTGGGCTGTGGCTGCAGGCCCCTGTCTTGCTGAAGCCCCAGGGCCACCACCAATTTTTGGCTGGTCCCCCCCCGCCGTTAAAAGCAGCCATGACACAAACCCCCTGCCAGCTTCCTTCTTAAAACTAATGAGCTGTTTGACCCTGGCAAGTCCTCTGGGAAAGCTGTTGCCAGAGCTTTGCTGCTCACACGGATACAAACTGCTCTCATTTCCAGCTTAAATTTATTTGTGGATGACTCGTACCCATTTGGCCTTGTTCTTCTTGTACCCGCACTGGCTTTTAGCTTGGATGGCTCCTTTCCCTGCTCTGCTATTTATCCTCTGGCAGGCTCTACCAAGTGCTGTGGATCTGCCAACCTAAATAACCCCAGAGCTCCTGGTGGAGCATGGCTAGAGGGGGTGTAAGGGCATCTAGGATTCCTCATTCCTGCAGTGGAGACAGCCCCAGCGACTTGATTTGCAGCTCACCCATTGAAAAGGAAAATCCACCATGCAGCCTCAACATCCTCACTGGGGACGGTCCCAGCCTGCAGAAGAGCAAGCCCAACCATCCTCACCACTGACGAAGGCTCTCTGATTTGAAACTGTTATCTAATTTGATTAGCACACTTCTCTTTTGCAATGCAAAAGCCATTTTGGCAGAAGAGGAGATTTTTTTTTTCTCCTGGTGCAGCCTTCAGTAGCACCTTTCCCTTTCCTTTCTGGTAGTGCCAGGGCTCATGTTCCTGCCCGTTCTAATCTCAGCTCTGGTGTTGTGGAGCAGACATTTCCCATGCACAGCTGTGCCAGGCACTTTGCTCAAAGGCTGAAGTGGATTTAAAATGTGAAAGTTCATCAGCTCAAAATACACACATGGCTTTTTACCACTGGTCCCCTTTTGGAGATGTCAGACCATCCAGGATGGTATGGGAAGAGCTGCAAGGTGTTTACTTTCCCCCCAGGATGGTAATTTTTCATCACACTTTTCACTGCTGCATCTTTGCCACTGGTTTTCCTTGCCTTTTATGTGTTTTCTTTGGGAGCTCTGTGTTTATTCCTGGTGATGCTGAGATGCTGGCTTATCCATCCCAGTTTAGACCCCTGTCTTCTCCTTGGCAGGAAGAACTTGACTGGTACCTTTGATGGAAGGAAGGATACTCCAGGTGTCATCACTCACCAGCCCCTTATTTCCTCCAAGTTACCTTTTAGTTAAGAACCCTTTTTTTCTCTTTTTTTTCATTCTGTCTAATCTAAACTGCACCAGCATGTGTCCATTTGAGGCAGGATTTTATATTCCCCTGCAGTGTCCTTCCATCCTTCTGTGCCCTCGTTAAACCACGTGTAAATTGGCATCATTGAGGAGGAGCTGGCCTCTGTGGTTATTAGTAGGATTATTTTCATCTCCTGTTTTCCAGTGAAGCTGCTGGGCTGGTGTAACACAATTCCCACTAATGCTCATCTCCACTGTCAGGGAGAGTGATGCTGATGGGGCACTGAGCATCAGTAGCAGATACCAGGAGGAAACCAGCAGACCCCATTGCATCTTTCCAACGTTAAGTGATTTTTGACCCTCAGCTCCTCTCCTCCAGGCCATGGTTGTTTAGCACATCACATTGGGCATTAACTTCCCCTCCTGAATCTTTTCTGAGCAGCCCATGGGCTCCTCCACAGCTGCAGCTCCAGCTTGGGAGTGCATCACATCCTGCGCTCATCGCTGGGTTTGCTTTGTGCATTGCGTGTTCTCACTGCCTAAATCAGCTTCCACAGCCTCCAGCACTCAGAGTGGCTACAGCTGGGCATTTTCTGCCTGCAGTCGATCTTCCTTGTTCCTCTCTCCCTGTTTATTTGATTTCTCACTGTATTTAAAGGAGAGTTCGGTGTGTGTTTTGCAACTTTCTCCTCCTGTTATTAATTTCTTAGAAATGAAGGGGAAGGAACCACAAGCAATAAAGAGCTTGAGGTTTGAGGACTGGCTGTTTATTTGTCAAAGCTAGAAATGCAATGACTGAGGAGGACAAGAGAAAACCCTCAATGCAGATGTACCTCATTTAAGTTTAGGCTTGTGTGGGTCAGATTTGGCAGGGGAGGGGGGTGTGTGGATTTCCTCCTGCTGCAGTTTTATATGGCGTTGTTATCACCACCATTACTGCAAATTGCATCTTTGTTTTGCCTTCTGCACCTCATTTTTGCACTCCTTGGCCTGACTTTCCTGCACCATGCCCATCTGATGCTGGGGGAGCACTGGTGCCCATCTCAGTGACTTCATGGCACCCCATGCAGTGGGATTGGATTGCACGTGGCTGATGGCAATAAACCAGTCCTAAGGGTGCAAATGCTGCCAAGGAGGTTGGGACTGGCCATCAGCTGCCGGGAAAAGGGAATGAGGAGCAGCAGGGTGGCTCAGATGCCGAAGCCAAAGATACTCAGAAACCCAAAAGGGACAAAAATAGGTGTGTGGGTCATTCAAGAGGATTTGAGGACCATTTAAGATCTTTTTCCCTCGGAAGCAGCAATTACCAGATGAAAGGGAATGTCTTCAAGCAGACATTTCAGAGCATCTGGTTTGTATTTGGCATGTTCACTGGGAGAAGCAGGGAAGGCTGGAAGGCTGCTTGGTGGGTTGGTGACTGGGCGAGGCAGAGGGTGGCCTTCAGGGTATGAGTCTGGTCACTTACGAAATGCATTTTGACAGCAGGAGCATTCCCACGTCTCTCCTCCTCTTTGGACTGCGTTGTCAATAACTTTCCAAAGCGTTAATGCTGGGCGTGAGCTGGGTTTCTGCTCATGGGAGGTTAAGGGGTGTCCCCACGTGAAGTGGTGAATACGAGGTTGCACACGTGGTTTTCTTTATAGGTTTCACCCTTCCTCGCTACAGAGGAGACATTGGCATGTAATTACCTCCAGCTTTAATCCAGCCAGACCAACTGCCTTTCTGGCAAACCCGAATACTATAGGAGCCAAAGGTTATTGCATGCCCTAAATAAAACCATTACAGCCCTGGGGCCTCGCCCAGGCCCAGACCGCAAAGCATCCAGGATCGGCTCCATTCAGTTTTTCTGAGTCTGGAAGATTTGGTTCGATGGCAATGACCCATAATTTTATTTTTTTTTTTACTTTTTTTTTCTTACTTTCCACCTGCAAAGCCACCTGCACACTTGAAACCACTGTGGCACCTGCCAGGAGCAACACATCTGGCCAGTGTTAGCAAGGCTGCCAGGGATGACTTGGTTCAGTCTTTTCTTGCTAAAATCATTAGTGGCTTTAATTGAAAGCAGAGGTGGGTGAAGGCACATCACACAGACACACCACAGCATGCACAGCTCAGCCCAGCACGTCTGTCACCAGTGTCCTCTCAAACTACTGCCAGATACTGCCCAGTGTTCTGCCCATCTATGGGATGGACTGAGATTTCAGACACCACGTAAGGACCCGTGTGGCCTGGAGCAGCCACTCAGGAGTCAGTCTATCCCACTGTGCTCTTCTCCCAGTTACTGCTCCAAACTGGGATTTACTCTGAAGGATTTTACTCCATCCCTGTGCAAATACAGCCCATAGTGATGCAAATGCGTGACCTCACCCAGATCTCAGGCAGTAAACATTGCATCAGGATGAGCACACCCCCGTATCCTCTGCCCCAGTCTGAGACACTCTGAGTCCATCCTGATGCAGGGACAAGCCAGGCCAGGGAGGAGGTATATGGTTGGAAAGGCTTTCTCCTCACCTCCCAGTTTAATTATTGGTTGTCTCACGTTTGCAGTGTGATGGACACTGGTCCTGCCTCTATGCAAGGCTGCTCTGGCTCCTGGAATCCCTGCAGAGCTGCTGGCAGGGAGAAATTGCATTTCACAACCCGTCTTTCCAGGCTCCCACAAGATTACTGGAGGGAGAGGAATGTGCTGAAGAAAATATCCCAACTGCTGTTAAAAGGCACAGCTTTCCCTACCCCTTTCTCAGATGTTCGTTCCTTCACTGAACCAGACACCCTCCTCCTGCTGGCAGCACCCACTGGAGCCAGCACTGTGTCACCTCCCCATATCACCCTGGGGTGCCTTTGCCCTCCTGGCCTCCCCTTCATGTGCAAATAATTGAAATCATGATAAGCAGCTCTTTTATGAAGAAATTCTGCTTTTCCCCTGCAGTGCTCCTGGGACAGAGCTCAGACACTTTATATCTGGGCAATAAATCTCCAGGCTCTCCAGGGCACACCCACCACACAAGGCAGTAATGGACCTGCCAGATGCTGTTCTGTCTGGGTGAAGAGCTCCCAGCCAGTGCAGCATCTGTTAATCATTTGCCAGGAGAGCCCAGGCAGTCAGGGAGTCTCACATTGAATCCCTTTTGGCCAATCCTTCTGAATCACAGTGAAGGTTTCTGGGCTACCTGGAGCTGAAGCAACTTGTGAGCTGCTGCAGCCTGTGAGATGCATCCCACACGTCTCAGGAGCAAGTGAGAAATCTTTTTCCTTGGTCCTTTTTCTTCTAAGAGGTGCAAAATCCTTACCAGAACAAGGCTAAGGTCCCCTTTTCCTTGATCCTACTCATCCGCTTTTGCTTCAAAATCCTGTGAGCATCAGATGATGAGATGTGGTCCTGGGTAGTGAAAAGCACTGGGGAAGCTTGGACTGATTTGGTGTTGAGTCATCTCCTCCTGGGTGATGGCATATGGACAAGAAAGCAGGGATGGATTTCTCTGATGTTTCTTCTCTGCTGAGTCTTCTTTCAATGTTCCACAGTCCCAGTCCACGCATTTTGCCTGGAGAACACCTCCAGGTTCTCTGCAGAAGATCTTGTTGCATCTGGGGGCGATGGTCAGGCTGTTGCATTCCTTCTGATTTCTCTCCCAGAATAATTACAGGCTTCTTGGACTCTCTCAGGTAGCTTTGGCAAGTGCTCTGCTTTTCTAGTGCCAGTGCTGGGGATGGCCACAGCCATCCAATCTCCATCCAATCTTTCCCCAACTATTAGAAAGCAGTTACGCTCCTTGTGTGTCTTTTCATTGCCGGAAGCTGGTAAGTGGATGGATCCTACACAAATAAACTTCTCAAGGGCAGAGAGTCAAAATATCCCTGGGCTTGTTTGGTGGGAAAAGGTTAACCAGCGTGAAGTCTATGAATTGCTGCTGACCCAACTTTGTTGACAAAATACAGTTATTAATTGGACTTGAAGGCAAACTGCCTGGGGATGTTTAGAAGGAACTTGTCCATCGCAAGGGCTGAGATCTCTCTGGGAGAAGATCTGTCTGGGCTCTTTGGAGATGTGCTTAGGTCTTGGCTCTGGTTTGGGGCTTTCTTGCTGAGGATAAGATGTGTCAGGGTCTCAGTCTCCCTCACTGGCTCTGGGGCCACACAGATTCACCAACAGCAGAGCTGCAGCAGAGAAGGACAGAAGGAGCCTGGACCAGGTGACTGAAATGGTCTCCTGATCTACTGGAAGGTCTCGTAGCTCATTGCAGGACTAAATATTGTTGGGCTAGATATTTGAAGTTCCTTTCCAACCCAAACCATTCTGTGATTTTTGTGATGACTCTAATGAGGCTCCTGGGTCCCTGAATTCAGGTTTCTCCTCTCAAGTGGAATCCTACACAAGGCATCATTACCTGGACAGGAGCAGAAGCTCCATTATGAGGGTGAAGTTCCAGATTGTGACCTGTGCTGTTCCCAGTGCGGTCCTAAATCCCGGAAGCTCTTCACTGCTGCGTTGACACTGATGACACTGTCACCCTCCCCTCAGCCCTGTGGCTTATTTTTACTGTGGCAGGGCAGTGGTCAGTGCATGTCCCTGGGTGCCATCACACGTCACGGCAGCTCCAGAGCCGGCTGCTCCTCTCGTGGCTGGCGAGTCCCTTCACAGCATCTCACACCCCTGCGTGAGGAGCAGCTTGCTTCCCTCGGCCTGGGAGCGAGCAGAACACCCGCGCTGGCACTGACCCAAGGCAGAAGCTTTGGGAATCCTCTCAACAGCGTGACAGCAAATGCTCCTCTCCAGCAGGGACAGTGCTGGGAGGCTCCCAGCAGCAAAGCCCGTCCCAGTGCAGGATGAGCTCGCCTTGGGCTGCGAGGTTCCCTTCACCTGCATGATGGAATGTGCTGGAAAGCACCTTCCATATGTGCCAGAAAGGTGGAAATCCAACTGCCAGCAGATAAACGTGCCAGTGCTTGTCCTACCCTGCTTTGAGGAGGGGGGTAGCACCTAATGGAGGTGGGCATAGGGACTGCACCCTTTCCTCAGTGTCCTGGTTTAGGGCAAATTTGGGAGAGAAAAAAAACCAAACCTCTGGATGGAGTCCCTCTAGAAAAACAAATCTGAACCACCAGGACATTCAGTTTCCCTAAAAAGCTGACAGTTGCCTCCTAGGTGGGGTCAGCCACATCCAGGTGGAGGCTGTACAGGTTTAACTGTGCTCCTCAAGGGTGGCCACGTGCCTGTAGCCTGCAGGTGAAATTGCTCTGGGATGCTCAGCCTTGTCTAATTCAAGTTGGGCCATGCAAACATGACCTGGAAGAGCCAATGGGAGCAAGATCCATTTGCCTGTTCCTCTTGGGCAGCTTCTGGACATGGTCTTGCCTAGGCTGAAGTGGCCCCAGGGATGAAATGGTCCATCCAGGCTGGAGTTCAGAGCAGCTTGACCCGTTCCCTGAGAGCAACCATGGCAAGCAGCCCACGTTTCACAAGTGGGGTTTTCCCATCAGGCTCTCCAGCTGCTATAAATAACAGGAAACGCTTTGTCGTTTTGTGCTCCACAGAAGGTCAGGGGCTGGATTCTGTGGTCTTTGGAGCTTTAATAAGGTTGGAGATTTATTCAGTGTACCCAGAACTCCCCCGAGACAGCTTGCCTGAGGCTGTTTGGCTCCTTGGATGGAGAAGTCCTGAATGCCAGCCTTTGACAAAGTTACCTTAGCCACCCTTTATGGGCTGTCAGCTCCTGCTGAATCCTTAATGTGCTCTTCATCTTCAGGCCAGATGCTAACTCTTGGATTGTGGCCAAACAAGCTCACAAGAGGTTTGAACCGTCTCTTATCGGTGGTAGGAAAAGCTTCCAGCATGGATCCCAGGATGGATGGATCTAGGGACACCAGGCACTGGTCTCATGAGCTTGCTGGGAGCTCATCTTCATAGACTCAAAGAATGTACCCTTGTGAGACCCCACCTGGAGAAGTGTGCCAACATCTGGGATCCTCAGCACAAGACATGGACCTGTCAGAGCGGGTCCAAAAATGATCAGAGGGCTGGAGCATCTCCTGATGTTTGTGTTTGCAGCAGCATGGAAACCCAGCAAATCGAGTGGGAAGGTTCATCCTCAGGGGGTTGCTCAGACATTCAGGCAGCTTTTCTGGGTCCTGGAGAGCCCCAGGCTCAGGCTTGAGCCGCCTGTCACCCCAGCAGCCACGCAGGGAGGAGGCAGGGCCCTGTCTGCTGCCTCTCCCATTTCCCCAGCAGGTGCAGGAATGCTTTGATGTCCATTTCCCCAGCCCCAGTGCCCAGCACCAGGATTAACCACCAGTCAGATTCCTCCACTGACTCCAAATAAATCTTCCACGCTCAGACAAGCACCACTCAGATGGGTCCCAGCATTCCCCTCTTGCAGAATGAGGCTTAAAAGTAGTTTTTCCCCTTGCACCTGCCCCTCTGAAGCTAAGGCTGTGTTTTATTTTTAAAGCCCAAGTTTCTTGGTGGTTGGCTCCTCTCCTGGGGTGTACAAAGGCCAGGGACAAATAGAAAAATTGCCCATCTCAGTGGTACAAAGAAGGTGGGCAGTGTGGAACGTGCTCACATGGGTTGGAGGGAACTCTTCCCCCCACCCTGCCCCCAATCTCTTCTTCCTATAGCCAAGATAGAAATGCAGCTCTAGGGATCATCCATCAGAAAAATACTGAATTTTGCTCCTTTTTGCATGTTTATGAGAGTGTTTTATTTGTCTCTAAGGGGTTTTTGGGTCAAAGTTAGAGTGCCCTGTGCTGATCTCTGAAGCCTGGCTCAGTCCCATTTAAATGGTTTCAGTGAGGCTGAATTATTTTTTGTTAAAGCCCATGTGTTTACATTTTATAAGCTTATTTTAAAACGTGTATACAAGAACAGACTTATTTATATGGCAGATTGGCCTGCTGTGTCCTTACCTGACTTAAGTGTCAAGGAAGCAGCTTTTTTTAACTTTTTACAAGCACAGTTTAAAATAAAGTACTGGTTTGCTGTGAGCCAGTGAATATGCCTAAGAGAGGAGGTCAGGACAAGGTCTTGTTTTCCAACTGTAAAATGTTATTTTGCTTATTTACAGAGCTTCTTCTCACCAGCCATCATTTTAGGTTAATATGTTAACGACAGCTATAGGTAAAAAAAAAAAAAATCATTTCTGTTCCCCAAAGTCTTGGCAAGCCAAACTCCCAAAGTAGCCAGGCTTCCCAGTGAAACAGCTTTTGGAAGCTTTCCATCAGTAAAGCAGGATTTGCTGGGTGATCCGTTCTACCCAGGGTCTTGGCAAGATTTCTGATTTCAGGGAAATACTTGAGAAAAGCCTTTGTGGAGGGATCTTGGCATTTTCTGCTTGCCCTGGAGGAAGGATTTTATTCTTGATTTTAATCTTATGAACTGGTAACACACCAGTCCAGCTGCAGGAATGTGAGGGGCACTCGTGGTGGTGCAGTTCAGTGCTGGAGTGTGAGGAAATGTGTGTGGACCTTAAAGCAGGATGGGGAGGGTGAGGAGAGCCTCAGGGAACTACGAATTTACACAAAAGCAAAGGGCAGCTTTGACTGTAGCACACAAAAATCATCTTTCACAAGGGATGAGAAGCCCAAGCCTGTGCTTGGTGAACTTTTCCTGCTTCTATCAAGCTTCCACATGGGGCTGGTGGATATGGACATGAAGACCTAGCAGGTAATGAGACAAGTGTTGACATTTACACCCAGGAGAGAGCTGGAGCAGACGCAGAGTGAGGGTTGGTTTTCCTTCCAGAGAAGCTGTAAAGCAAAGCCCTGACCACTGGTGGTTATTTAAAGACTCCAGCAGCGCTTCCTGCCTTGGGAAGGTGCTTGGCCCATGTTCAGCCTGGGCGACTGCTCCCTGCAAAGCCAAATAAACAGCAGCCACTTGAACTTTCCACCTTGTGGGCTCAGCCAGATGCCTCATCCTGGGCCATGACCAGGCACTGTGCCTAGGATGGCCTTTGTGGATGAGCCTCTTTAGAGGATCCAGAGTGACCACGACATTTTGGGGTTGAGGGTGCATTTCCTGTCTCTGAAGGACCCTGGTGAAAGAGTTTGGTGCTGTTTGGAGCTGAGAGAAGGCATTTGGGGAGGGAGATATCTGTCTCCATGTAGGTGTGTGTCCTTCAGTGACCTTGGGCAGGGCAAAGGGAGGAAATTATATCCTTTAACTCTAGCTTTAGATACTACATCTCATCAGAGGAGCACAATTAAGTAGCTGGGACCAGGAATCTCATCCATCAATCAAGGCATGTTGGTAATGCATGTCTGCAGTGACCAGCTGATCTGCAGGATGTCCATGAGGATGCCAGGGCGTCAGTAGTAAGATGCCCATAGTGATGCTTCACCCCTTGGGGAGGTTGGATGTGGTCCCTTCCAACCTCAGCCCTCCTGTGACAGTCGATGTGAGATGTCAGACCGTCCTCTGTAGGTATTCTGTTGCTTTTATTGAGTTGCAGTCAATACAATGCACATCCTTCCCCACTTCTGACCCTTCCCCGGTGAGCTGAGATCTTTCAGCAATTCACATGAACCCTGCAGTGGATGCTCCTCACATCCAACTCCTCAGCCTGGGAACTTTTGCAAGACTTGGCAGCAGGACTGTTGCAGGAGTGTTCCACACAGGACCCAAAAATATTGCTGTGGGTGCAGCGTCGGCCGGCCTGGACACGGGGTCAGGTCCCTCAGAAATCAGACTGCTGACGAACAAGCTTGAGCACTTTCAAATGTTTCGTCTGATTTTCTTGGACTGCAGAGTTTCCAAGGAAGCCAAAAAGCTGGCTGCTCATCTTGTTGACTCTGCAGACCAGAAATACAGCTGGGTTCAGTGAAATAAGGAAGCCCACAATTCTCGTCCTGGTGTAGCAGAGAGAGGAAAAGCTCAGTTTGGAAAAGCTCAAATGTATTTCTAAAGGTAAGTCCAAGGTGGTGCTCTCTGCCTGTGCTCAGCATCAGGGATGATTGCTTGGGCAGCCTCAGGACCAAAATCCTTGCTTGACATCCCTCTGAATTTCTAGCAAAGAAGCAAATCTGGGGCACTTCACTTGATCAAGTTCGAAAAGTGTGTCCACACAGGCTGTGGGGAGTGCAGAGAGAAGCTGTGCCAGCACTGAGCTGGGATGAGAGCACAGGAGACTTAAGGCAGGAGGAGAGCATCACTTTAAACTGCAAATGAACCCTGAAATGACAAAAAACTTGAAGCAAGCCCACATTTCGGGTCAGGCTGGCCGTGAATCAGCTCTAGAAAACGAAAGACGAAACTTTCTGACTTCAGTTCGAGTTATGAACTTATAAACTCTCATTTATCTGGTTTAATGGATGTGAGCCAGAGACATTTTTTGAGGTCAGTGGATGGGACAGCTTCCTGAAAATGAACTCATTGAAAAAGGCGTGATTTGGAGACAAAGTTTGTCTCTAATTCCCATATTATACAAGGCTGGGTTAAGGTGACATGGAGATAATTCCTGTATATTCCAGAGCTGCTCTTGAGCATCCTCCACCCATTTAGTGCTCTCTGCTAAAATTTAGAGGCATGATAAATCACTTACTTAAAAAATGAAAGCTGAACAAAGCTAATCAGATTTTAAACTCATTTGAATGACAACAAATTTGCAAAAAGCTTTTGCACAGGACAGCTGTGTAATCTTACTCCATTCCCCCAAGATAACAAGCACAGAGTGGCAGTGAACTGCAGACAAGTGGGGCAGCCCATGGTCCAGCTTTGTGATTTCATGGCCCAGAGATGGGGGGAAGAATAGGAGTGTCTCACATGTTGGTGGTTTTGTCAGCAAATCTTAGTAGGTTTTTTTTACAGAACAAGGCTATTTTCCCCCTCTCTATTTCCCTTTAAAACACTGAATTGTTTTTGCCATTGTTTTAAAAATGGCTGTGTATTCCCCACAACTGTCTCCAGGCATTAGAAGAATCAGAATATCTGCCTGAAGTTAGGCATAAAAATGCAGCAGAGGCATCATGCAGGCAGCTGGGCTAAAATTGGAATCTGCTAAAGGTGGGGAGATTTCATGGAGCTGTTGTTTGTGTTATTGAAGTGGACAGGTAGAAGACCAATCTCTTTTATCAATGCCCTGTCATCAGAGGGGTGCACTGCTGGTCCTGGATGCTGTGAATCTTCCTCATCCCTGGTGCTGTGGCAGCACACTGGAGGGGTGGCTGGGATCTGCTCCTGCTGGGAGTTGGTGATGTTGTCGCCAGCTTTGGAGGCAGGGATGCTACAATGATGCTCCTGCCTGCAGTTGTGCTGGAGAAGTGGGTGAGCTCAGAGTTGATCCTTAGTATTAACTAAAAGCTCCTGTGCCTACACTGTGCCAATCCCCTGGGAGCAGATTTGGGGCAGGTGTTCCTCTGTGCCTGACTTAGGTGATGGCTCCCTGGGTGCACCCATCCAGATGCAGAGCACCACAGTCCTGACAGCTTGGAAGGCTCAGACAGGGAGGCTGGGGGTCCAGCCACATGGGAGAGGTTGGTTGGCATTTCCAAACCTGCAGGGAAGACTCTTGCAGAGATCCCCACAATCTTTCAGGTGCCACTGTCTGGTGGAGCTTGAGGAAAGTCCCTCTGCTGCATTTCTAGTAAATGCCAGTCCAGGACGTGCTAATGACAGCAGAGAGGATGTGTTCCATCTGCATGACAAACGACACTTATGGAAGATCTGGAAACAGGATGGGGATGTTTTATCGACCAGCTGATAAAAGAAAATGCCCGAGAAATTCCCATGGGTGAACACACGGCAGAGTTTCACCCCATGCCTTGGCATTGAATTACAGTGCTCATGTAGCAACCCTTGGCTGCCTGTCCCAGTGCTGCCCACAGTGCCTGTTTGTAGAGAGATGATCTGGGAATGGACCAAGCTGAAAATAAACTTTTTTATTTACTTTTTAACTCCCCCAAGGCAAGATCGACTCCGTGGTGCCTTTGCCAAGATGGACATCAATGTCACAATGGCCTTGTGCTGGTAGGACTGAGCCAAACCAGTACCTGCTGACTTTGCACTGGAACAGATGAGACCCATGGCTGGAGGGGACATCTCCAGTGTCCCTTATCTCTGCTCCCTCTGTCCCACTGTGGTCCAGCCCATGCCAGGCTGGTTGTGCTGTTGGTCATTACGTGCATTGCCGAATTTAAATTATTTGTGAAATAGCAAAACATCCTTTGTGCTGGCTGCTGGAGTACTCTGTACATCTGTGCCTGTAGGGGTTTCCTTCTAGCATTGTTGAAATAGTATGGATTTCAGCATGGAGCCAGGTATATTAATAGGAATGCCCTCATTTTGCTTTTTCTCTGTACCAAAGTAGCTTACAATGGGGGAATTAATTGAGCCTTAAGTCAGCACTGGGTGTTCTGCAAAGTCTCCATAGATATTCCTCAATGTTTTGTTTTCTATTTGCGGCAGCCTGGCTCTTTAGGAAGCAGCATGAAAAAGAAATGGAGAAAAACCCTCCCAGGATACACCCATGGCCAACAGAGTAGGGAATGTCTGTCTGCCTCCTCCCCAGGCTGAAACCCTCTTATGTTCCCCTGGGAGCAAAGAGACAGGGACCATTCTGGAAAGACCTCAAAGCCAATATTTAACCCAGATTTAACCCAGTATTAACAGCTTGTTACTGGTGTTGCTTTTTCATTCACCTCCTTTCCTTTTTCCCTGCTGAGAGGCAGAGCATGTGCGTGTGCATCCCCAGCAACATTTACTATCATCAGTTGGCTTCATCATAAATGATGAATTTGGGCTTGCAGCTTCCTTTACCCAGGGAAGCTCATTTGCTTTCAGCTTGATTAGAGCCTGCTCCAGCGCAGCAAGGGTGGCTGGGAAATGCCACCCACGCCGGGGTGTCAAAATGCCTCAGAAACCATCCGGGAGCCAAGCGGAGCCGGGAAACCGAGCGGAGCCGGAGCAGCTTGCGTGTCTCCAGGCCATTAAAGCTCACCCCTGGGGCTGGGGAGGATGTGCAGAGCACGGATGAAACGCTGCATCCTGCCTGTCCCATCCCTGCTGGATCCGGGCCGTAGGAGCTGAGGAAGTTTTCCTGCTTAGCAGGGTGGGGAGGCTTCACATCTCAGCCTTTATTTAATTTTCAGGTGATAAAAGCGTCGCTTCCTTGCCTGGCGCGTCAGAGCAGCCAGCACCTTCAAACGCTCCCCTTTCTCCAGGGAATTTGCATTTCCCTAAAGGCAGCACCGGATTTATGCAAAAATCTAGATGAAAGAAAGTCAAAGGCAAAGTATGCTCATAAGTAAGCTTTCCTGGGCACTTCCTGAACAGTCAGACGCTCTCCTTCCAACCTTTTGGCATTTTGGGGAGAAGTGATGCTGACTGCAGATTTCGTCCAGCCCCAAAAACACTTGGTGATGACCACTTCACCTCCATGTTGTCCCAAGAGTGGTATCAGTCTGGAAAGGTGCTTTGAGTTTGCAACATCCTCCTGTTGGATTTGCTGTGCCTGGGTGCACCATTCCATGGGATGTGGCATCCCCTCTTGTTGTGGTGTTCAGGTGATGTTTCCCCTCTAGACAGGATGGATTTCTTCCTCATCCTGCCATTCTCCTGAGGATGTGGTCCTCCTTCACTGATCTCCAGAATCACCTGGGCACGGTCCGTCAAAGCCAGCTGGCTGTGCTGCGTGACCTTCTCCTTGCTTTCCCTGACAGGATGGGAAGAGCACCAAGTATCATCATCCCACAGTGGCTCTGACACGAGCTTTTTGCTCATGCAAATCATTGCAATTTCCCTTCCTGAGATACCAGGGCGTTTGCTGGCTTTTACAAAGCCACTGCTGGAAATCCTTCCTGTGAATGACAGGAACAGGATTGGATGACTGTTCATCTCCTGTATCGAAAGACAGTTCATTTAAGTTCAAGAAGCTCCAGGATCTGTATAGTTTGCCATCTTTTTTTAGCTGGTTTCGCCTCCAACAGTGGCTGGGAGCAGCCTTGGCATGCCAGAGCATCTCTGTGTGACAAGTGAGGATTTGATTTAAAATGGGCTCATCTGGGGCTGCAGCAGCTGCTCTCTGCTTCTGGTGTGCAGCCCAGAGAGGGACAGGCTTGATGGTCATTGGGGAACACATTTTTGCTGTCCGAGACCACGTCCCAAGCTGCAGCATTGTAGGACTTTGGCCCAAAGGAGTTTTCATCCCATTTTCCTATTTCTCAGAGTGTCCTGTTCCAGCATGGGTTTTTAATACCTTGGTTAAATTTGAATCCAGTTTGAACACCACTTGATGAAGAGGCAAGTGGGGAGCTGGGTGGAAGCTGATGTGGAGAGCCCAGAGGAAGGGTCGTGGTGACACTCAACCACTCTGGCCATCAGGCACTCCATCCCAGTGGTTTGGGATGGAAAAGACCTTTAAAGATTGTCCAGTTTCAACCATGCTACCATGGACAGGGACATCTTCCATTGCAACCAGGTTGCTCAAGGCCTCATCCAGCCTGGCCTTGAACACTTCCAGGGATGGAGCAGCCACAGCTTCCCAACAAGGGGCAACCTATTTCAGTGTGTCACCACTCACATCATAACAAATTTCCTCCTTACGTTCAAAATGAACCTGCCCTCTTTCAATTCTAAGCTGTTGCTTTTTGTGCTATCACTACAGGCCCATGTAAAAGTATTTTTCCATCTTTTATTTCTTAACCTCTCTTGAATACATTGAAAGCCAGCAATGAGGTCTCCCTGGCCACCAATTCCTGAGCAGGAGAAAGAGCCTCGGTCACATCCTCACCTTTTTATGCCCATCTGAGCCCAGCTGCAAGGTGCATTTCCAAGGAACTTTGAGTTCTTAAGTTCTGTAGTTGGGCAAAGGCCTCATGTTGCACCAGGGGAGGCTCAGGTTGGATATCAGGAAGAATTTCTTCACTGATGGAACGATTCAGCACTGGAATGGGCTACTCAGGGAAGTGGTGGAAACCATCCCTAAAGTATTCAAAAACGGGTAGACATGGTATTTAGGAATGTGGTTTGGTGGGCAGGATGGTACTTGGTTGAAGGACAGAGTTGATGAGCTTGGAGATCCTTTTCAACCTGAATGAATCTACAGTTCTATGATTCTGGTTTGCAGACCCTGAGCACTGTCTTAATCTCTTTCTTTCAAAGAAATGCTTGATGCTCCCACCTCCCCCTTCCAGTGTAGTCCCATCTCTCCCATGTGGCCAAGGTGCAAACCGGGCTGAGGACATGAGGCGGTGCTTTACACACCAGGCAGGCTCTGCAGAACAAGCAGAGACATTGATGTCCCTCCAGCAAGAACAGCTGTGACTTTCAGCATTTCGTGCCCTTTGGTCTTTTATTTGAAAGAAAACCACCTTCACTTGCTCTGTGAGCTCCCACGGGTGGGGGACAGCTCTTGGCACAGCTCTGGGGTTTTGCGCAAGGGCGGCAGGACCAAAGGATTTTGTCCCTGTTGCTGAGGATGGCTGGGTCCAGGAGGGTGGGAGAGGGTACAGGGGAGCAGGAGAGGGTGCAGGATTGGGCTGTGCTGTAGCCATGCATCCAAACTTGGAAGTGCCCACCTTTGTCTCTAGAGCTTGGTCAATATGTTGCTTTTGCAGAGCACTTGTCCTGTGGCAGCCATGGAGCTCTGCTCTGGCTTTTTGCTGGAGCTAAGGAGTTTTCTGGAATAGGGTTTTAGGGAAAGCCATCTCTGCAGGACCTGGGCTTAATGGCAGGAGCCAGGAGCATGACGTGCTGGGGGGTCATGATAACACTGCCAGACCTTGCCACGTCCTACACAGGAGCAGCCGGTGTTCCCATCTCTCTTCCCTTGCTCCATGGCTTTTAATTATCCTGGCTGACACTCAGTCATGTATCCCCCAGGATCTCTCTGTATTGTTGATAGTCCTGAGAGGACACTTCTCAGCTACATGCAGCATCTCTGTCCCATCCTGCTGGGAAAAGGACATCCCTGGAGGGGCTATTTCAAGGGGCAGTTTCTGCTGTTACAGTGACAATGGCCATGGCTAGGGAGGATGTGGAGGAGACAACCCAGGGGTTTCCCTCCAGCGCTGTCCCCATGGGCTTGGTAGCTGCCTTCAGAAGTGCTTTGGTGTCCACCACAAAGGAGAGAGCTGGTAGTGCTGCCACCTCCCAGCAGCCTGTCATGATCCTGTGACCCTGTCTCCATGGGGTGGAATGTGTAAACCAAATAGTGCAGAGCAAGAGCCAGATGGTTTGGGAGGCCAGCCCCAGGCAGCACAGAGTCTGGAGGGTGGAGGAAGCTTTGGGACCCACAGACACCATCTAAACCTGGTGCTGTTGACTTGGAAGAGCTGTCTTTCTCCAGAGCTTGGCTTCTCTGGGACAATCCCGACCACAGCTTGATGCCACCAGAAATCCTTCCATGGAACACATCACAGGCAGAGCATGTTCTGTCCTTTGTTGCATCCCCAGCATGTCACAGAGCACTATTTCAACATAGCCTGCAGGTCAAAATCCACCTGTTGGGTAGATTTGAGTCCCCTGGAGCCCCCTCCATCATCAGCAAACTTCCATCAAAGGCACCGCAGCCCGTCTGGGCTGGGGGTTGTGCAAGAGGCGCCAGTGACGCAGACAGGACTCTGGTGGCCTTGGGTCAGGGCTGCTGGTGGCCTGACGAGGTCAGACCAGGTGATGTAGGGACAACTTCCCATCAGAATCCCACCACCGAGGAGGGACATGGCAAATAGTAAAGTTCAGGTCTGGTGGGACACAGGCTCAGGCTCAAGCTGCAGCTCAAAGGGGAAGTCACAGCAGCTCTTCCCTGCCTTTCCCAGGAGTGTGCTGCTGTTTCTTGTGTTTCCTGCAAAAAAATGCATCGTTCTGCACCCCCAAACTTTGCCACCTGCCACAAATACTAAATTAGCTCAAAATACTGTGAGAAACCGCAAGAAAAAAGCTGGGCAGATGTTCAGCTGCACCAAAGTTTCAGGGTGGGAGAGACGTGGCAGTGGCACTTGTTAGGGGGGACCACAGGGGTCAGTTTGTCCTCAGTGTGTGTTTTGGGGCAAGGATGCTGCTCTGGGATTCTTCTTTTTCCAGAGAGACTGTTGGACAAGGCTTGAAGCCTGGAAATGCCCAATCACACAGAGAATTGCTTTTTTCCCCTGATTCTTCTGGCCAAAAGAAATCCCTGAAGGATGGGGGGAGCTGGCCCCAGTATTTGGGGTGTCTGACTTTGTTGTGCATTGGATGCCAGTGTGGGGACCATCCATCCCCAAACGACCGAGCCTTTCACCCCTCCCCAAAAAAAAAAAAACCCTCTAAGGCACACTCTCTGCAGATTTGGGAGGCAGCCAGCCCCAAGCCTGTTATTACTTTTCCCCGTGGAGTTGGCCTCTCTTCCTCCCCCCTCTTTTTCTTTTTTTTTTTCCTCCTTTGCCTTCAAATCCAAGCCAGGAAAAGCCTCTGACGTCGGCACCACGGCTGCGAGCTCCTCGTGGCTGCTGGGGGAAGGCAGAGGAGGGGATATCCCAGATCATAAAACCAGGATCTCGCTGTGAGCAGGGCCACTGGTGGCTGCTTGTGAGTCTTCTCTGCTGGGGAGAGGGTGGGAGGGATGGATGGGGGACTGTGTTCAGCTGAGGGGGTTCCTGCAGAAGGTTTAGTGTCTTTTTCTGGGTTTTATGATCCTCTGATGGCTGAATCTCTTCTGGTACAAAAAGGAATTAGGTTAAAAAGCTGTTCATGGAGACCTCAAATTCGAGTTTCTTGGGGGAAGCATGTGAAGGGAAAAGCTGAAATTCCAGCTAAAGGTCTCTTGAAGGGGTGCTTGAAGCATCACGTTTCCTCCAGGGCATTGCCCCGTGAGATCTGGACAGGAGAGGCAGCCCTGACACTGGTGGCATCACAGGAATCCCAGTGTGGGCACAGGATCTGTGTCCAGGGGTTGTGAATCTGGGTGAGAGGGAAAAACAACTCCCAAAGGACCTTTGCAGACGCTTTCCACACTGTGCCTCAGCCTCTCTTCAAAGACAAAAGGTGCAAATACAAGATAAGAAAGGGTTGATCATGTTACCAATGCCTCTGGTGCTTTCCTGGCTTGCACAGGGTTGGGAAGACTGTGCTGTCTTTTTATCTGGCTGGCTGGCTCACTGCCTCAGCTTCCTCATCTTTCCTGGTGTCCTCAGTGTCTCCTGCTTGCAAATGTCCACACCAACATCATGCTGGCATCTTTCCCTGCTCTGTAAGTGCTACCAAACTCCTTAAGTCCAACTGGAGCTGTAAAATCAAAGGCTGCAAAAGTCTCTTTGGTGAAATTTCATGTTAGCCAGTATTTCCTGCACACCAGAAAGGATGTGGGGAAAGATGCATGGCCTGGTTTATCTTGCAGGTGTGTTTCCATGGACTGCCAAGAGCCCCCCATCTGCACCTGTGCATTTTAATCCTTCTTGTCATGTTCTGCTAACAAAACATCACATGCAGCAAGAGAAACAACCAAAAAAATAACCCCTTGGAGGGAAAACCCCACGATGCTTCCCTGGCAGGTGCTGGGCACTGCTTTGCTCCTGGCAGCGGGTGCCCCACAGCCACTACAGTACCCAGCATGGCTTTTCCAGGACATCCCGTCTGCTCTGTCCATCTCTGCACCTGGAGCAGGACGTGCTGGTGGCTGCTTACACCTCTCCCCACAAATGCCAGCTCCTGCTGGGTGTTTTGTTTCTGTCGCTCCCCTCCCGGGCCTTTCCTGTTTCCTTCCGTGCAGATGCAACTGGAGGAAATCTCAGCACGCTGGCTGTGTCCCAGCTGCAGTCACAGGCTGGGGACAGCTCTGTGGCTCTGTCCTGGGACCTGTCCTCCCTGGCAGCGATGGCAGTGGTGGCAGTGATGGTGCTGCTCACGCTGGTGGAACCCTGTGGTGGCAGTGGCAGTGGTGACACTGGTGGCAGTGGTTGGAATGGTGGCAGTGGGAGTGGTGCTGCTGGTACTGCTGATGCTGGTGGCAGTGGTGGTGTTGGTGAGTGGTGACATGGTGGTGACAGCAGTGCTGCTCATGCTGGTGGCAGTGTTAGTGATGGCAGTGATGCCCCTCCTACTGATAGCAGTGGTGACACTGGTGGCAGTGGTGGTGCTCATGGCGGTGGTCATTGTGGTGGTTGTGGTGGCAGGGGTGACAGTGGTGCTGCTGTTCTGGTTGCAGAGATGGTGGTGGCAGTGCTGACACTGGTGGCAGTGGTGTCAGTGGTGATGCTGGTGGCAGTGGTGATGTTGTGCTGCTCATGCTGGTGGCAATGGTGACAGTGGTGCTGCTACAGATGTCATGTGCAGCTGAGCCTCACAGACCTGCTCCCTGTGGTACCTCACGTCAGTGGCAATGGATGTGTGCAGAAACTTCTGCATGGTGATAACTGGAAATACTCGGAAACTTGGATTCAGTTTTTGGGGTGATGGAAGTGCTCGTGGGGAGCAGGGAGTGCAGGACTACATCAGCCTTAAGGGAAAGGGCTGGTCAGTGTCTTGCTGTGTGAGCTGAAAGCAGGAGAGAGGTCAAGAAAGTGTGACACAGCTGGTGCTTTGTTGGGTTTCTCTGAAGGTGAACTTTGAACAGGAGATGTGCTCACTCCGAGATCGTTATATTTATATACGGGTGAGATACACATTGTTTGGGTGAGTAAGAGCCTTTGTTCCGAGTCCCACTGCTAAAGCCCATGTGGAGCGACACTTTGGCTCTGCAAAGCTTCCTTTTCCTTCTCTTGGGAATGTGCTGTGTTTAGGAAAACCTGACTTCACCATCTGTGTCCCGCTAGCCGGGTACCAGCGGCACAGCCGTGGGGTCAGGAATGTGCTCACCACTCCAACCAAGCTCTTCCAGTCACTGGGTGAAGAAGATCTGACCTTTATTTTCCATCAAGTTGCCACGAGGAAGATCAGCCACATCCCTCTGTTACAGGCTCAGTCCCTGAACATCTGGGATGAGGCCAAGACATTTGTAATGGTCTTGCCACACTGCAAAGGAATATTTTGGAGAGCCCTGTGATCCCCTCAGCTTTGGGGTGTAAGACAAGGGGATGATGGCTCAGTGGTCCCCATCCCCCAGAGCATTATCCTTTACTGCTCTTTCCACACTGGTGTGTGTTCATACTGGATCCACAATGGGCTCTTGGCTGCAAAATTCTTGTGTAAGAAGCACAGATTTCTACAGTCATGGTGAAAAGAAAATCATAGAATCATTAAAATTGGAAAAGATCTCTGAGATAACTGTTAACCTATCACTGACCACTAAACCATGTGCCACATCCATGCCTCTTGAACACTTCCAGGGATACTGATTCCACCACTTTCCTGGGCAGCCTGCTCCGATGTCTGAGCACCCTTTTAGTGAAGAAATTTTTCCTTATACCCAGTTTAAACTTCCCCTGGCACAACTTGAGGCTGTTTCATCTTGTCCTGTTGCTTTGTTACATGAAAGAAGGGACCAACCCCCACCTGGCTACAACCTCCTTTCACCAGGCTTCCCCAAGATGGGTTTGAGCCTGACAGGCCAGCACTGCATTGCTGAGCATCCTCATCCAGGGCTTGTTCACTGTGTCCTCACATGCTTCCTCTAGATCCCCTGGAGCGCTCAAATCAGAAGGATTTATGTTCCACTTGGCAGGTTATTAATATTAGCTGAAATTCCCTTTTCCACATTGTTCTGCCATGCTTAATATGGAGATCAGCATTTCAGCCTGAAACGCTGGGGATGATTTGTGATTGAATATCCATTAGGGATTTATGGGCTTCGGGGCTGAATTGCTGGGAAGTGCAATTGCCAAAATACTTGAAACGCTTCCACTGGAGAGGAGACCTTGTGGGAAAGGAGCACTTGCTGTTCTCGTAGGCAGGCGGTTCCCACTGCGCCTCCGTTACCGGCAGCGAGCGCGCCCAAGCCAATAAAAAATTGTCCGGGATCCGGAGCGCCGATGGAGCATGAGCTCGGATGCTGACGGGAGGCAGCGCAGGCATTGGTGCTGGCAGCAGCTCCCAGTCCCACGGGGTTGCTCAGCCGGTGGGATTTAATCCAGGGCACGGGTAAACATGGGCACAGTTTGTATTAATGTCCCTGGCAGCCGGTTAAAACGAGATACGAGGTTGTTTGGAGGGAGAAAAGTCATTTTTGGATGCTTTGCCTTGTGCACCTCTGGTGCTGGTGTGTCAAATCAGATCGATCATCGGGATCAGATCAAATCATTAGGACAGATGGCATTAAACGCACTGGAAGCCTGAAGAGCAAAGGCATGAAAAGTAAAAGCAAAAGATCCTCAAGCCCTTTGTCTGAGAGAAACTGGACTTTGAAGGTGATGGTTTGGGGCAATTCCTGTTTTGCATCAGCTCTTCCCTTGGAGCAGGCAGCTGTGGCTGCCCGTCTCTGCCACCTCCCATCTCTTTGGAGGGTTTTAAGCTCTCTTTTCTGTAAAATGAAAAAGATGAACTTTGCTGAGGAGATTGCCAGCAGGCTTTCCTTGGGAAACGTTCACTCACTGGGTTGCTGGCTCTTTTTGTGGCTGTGCTGCATTCTGCCAGCTGAATGGCAGCTGGACATGTAGAAGCTACACGGCTGAAAACAGCCCAAAATCACCATCCAGAAATACCAAACTGGTTCTTACCCAGCCATGGTGAGATCGTCCAGGGGAGAAGCAGACCCCACAAACAAAGTGATGGGTGGGATCATCACTGAAAAAGCATGGTGAACACTGTGGGGAGAGCAGGTTTCCCAGCCCATCTTGCAGGATCATTGCAAGCTTTGAGCAAAAATTCCAGCTGCTGTGGTCCACGTGGGGAGGGTCAGCTACCCTGGGGGGTTCAGCATCATCTGTGGGCTGAGCTGCTCTGAATCACACCTAAAATGCTGCAGGGAGTCAGCTCCCACCTCACTCCCATGCCTCAGCCAAGCTCCCAGCTTTCATCAGCTGCTAGAGTTTGATTTCCCAATGAGAAATCAAAGTCTTCCCTCCTGAATGTCCCACTCATCCCCTGCAGCCCAGGAAGGGTTTGAACTTCGCAGAACATCCTTGCAGGACCCCCTTTTTATGGGTAAAAAAAATTAGTCAGTATGATGGGACATAGTTGTTGGGAAGAGTCTGTGATTTTGGCAAACTGGGCGCATTCAGCAGAACAGCTCTACTTCCCCTGACACCTCACCTGGCTTTTTCCTGTTGTTATTTACCTTCTTCATTCCTGGGTACCACTGGAGAAGCAGGAGCTGTTAAACATGTTGTAAATGATGCTCGGGCCTGGACAAACCCATTGTCAGCACCCAGGTGCTGTGATGAGCTGGTCAGGGCTCAGCTCATCTCCCTGCTCCCACCTTATCTCATTGTATAAGGGTGAAACAATCCAGAGGGGAAAGTTTCTGGCTGCCGTGAGGAGAGGCAAAGGGGTGCCTGCTGGCCTTGCTCGGGTTACTTATGTGCTTATGGTCTATTTTGAGGCTCTGGCCACCCTGCACTAAGCAGCCACTGACCTGGGGGAAGAACCAGCTTCAAAACAAGAGTCCAGTGGGGAACAAACAACCTGGATAAGGCTCCAGCTGGGTTTCCCTCAGCTCTGAGTGGGGCTGGCAGAGCCCTTGCCTCCCCACTGGGACCATCCTCTCATGGATTTGTGTATTTCCACAGTGGGAATTGATTTTCTTTTTTAATTCTCCCCACTGCCATCCTTGAAAGCAAAGATGACACAGGTTGAGGGGCTGGGCTCCGTTACTGGGAGCCATGTGCCAGCAGTGTGGGAATGTGGAAGAGCAGGCAGGGAGACACATCCATCACTAACCCTGACAAAACCACACACACGCAACCCCCTCCTTGGCCCCCCCTCCCCAAGATAGCTCATTTGCAGGCAGCTTAATTCTCCTAAGAGCATTAGAGGTGCATTTGGTGGCCATGAGCCCAGCGCCAGGAGCATGTGGCCGATTAGTGGCAGCGGCAGCTGGTTTCGGGCAGGCGTGCATTTGGGGTGGAGATATTCAACGTGCTTTTTGGGGACACAAGAGGTGAGGCCTGGGGGGTCTGGTTAGGTGTCGGGGGGGGGTCAGCTGGTGTGGATTGGGTGCTTAAATCTACCAGCAGGTGCAGATGTTGGGTGGCATATGAGAGCAAGGCCTTCCCTGCCGTGTGCTTTTCCGTTCTGCGGGTGAAATGTGCGTTACCCCCTCTGGCTTTCCAGCGCCGTTTCAGCTCTCCAGATGATATTTCAGCTTTAGCTTTAAACACCACCTCATTTTCTAATCTATGTGAAGATGAGGATGCTCAGGGATGCTCGTGCAGGGTGTAGAAAGTGATGGCGCCTTCAGGGGCACCCACACCAGGCAGGGGCTTCCTTGGGGAGGAGGACACCCTCACAACAGCGTTTCCCTTTCTCTCCCCTGCAGCCTCGCTCTCCGCTGGGATTTATGGAGGTGCTGAGGAGCAGCTGTGAGCCCCGCAGCCCCCGGCAGCCCGCCCTGTGAAGCAGCCCCCGGCCGCCTCTCCTCGCCTCGCCCAGCACCCCGACCCTCCGAGTCAACCATTCAAGGCTCCCGTGCATGGATCGCCCCAGCGAGGCACCGCTGCCGGACGCCGCCGACGCCGCCCCGTAGGCTCCCGGCCCCCCGTGCCGCCCCCAAGTACTCCACATACCCCGATGGGGTAACGTGACGGGGGTCACCCTCCCGCCACCACCACCCCCCACATGCAGAGGCCTTTCTAGAGCGCCCGGGAGCGCGCGGCACCGGAGGCAGCGGCCGCTCGCCGTCGCACACAAACGCAGAGGACACCAACACTACAGCAAAGGGATTTTCTTTTTTAATTATTGTTATTATTATTATTATCATTAATATTATTTTATTTTCCCCCATCTGGCTTTTTTTTCCCCCTGGGGGGCTTGTGGTGTGTCAAGGAAGCCGGCGCTCTCCCCGGAGTTGGGATTATTTGCACAACGTCTGTATATTGAGTTCTCGATCCTGTTTTATTTTTATTTTTGAAGCGCAGAGGGGTTGTTGAGTTTTTGTTTGGGGTTGTTTTTTTTGCCCCTCCACACCACACTTTTCTTGGGTTTTTCCCTCGCCACTGTCAGCACCACCTCACCTTCCCACTGTCCCCACCATGGCCCGGATGAACCGCCCTGCACCCGTGGAGGTCTGCTACAAAAACATGAGGTTCCTCATCACCCACAACCCCACCAATGCCACGCTCAACACCTTCTTGGAGGTAAGGAAGGGAGACTGGGAAGTGGGGACCAGGGTCCAGTTGCATCTTCTGGGGCTAAGAGCTGATGTCAATGAGAGGGCAGCACATCCCCTTTGGTACCACAGCCCCTGGTGGCATTCTGGAGCAGTGGGTCCAATCATACCAGCTTTTTTGTCGGGGTGTTTTTCAGGACCCCAGGTGTGATGTTTGGGCACAGCAGAGATGGAGCTGAGTTTTCCCATTCCCCTTGCATCCCCTGCCAGATCCACTAGTATGTCATGTCACGGGATTTTGGGGCTTTTCACATGGGTGCACACAACCTGCCCTGTTCCTCCCAGCACCTCAATAATGGCTTTTCATCCCAAATATCCCCGTGTATTTCCAGTGCCCGGGGTTTGTTGGGTAGAGCTGGAGAGCTTGGTGTTGAAGAGCCAGCACTGGTAGTAGCTGTGTGAGTGCCACTGCCTCGGGGTGACAGGAAGGTGGCTGTGATTTGGAGACAGCCACCCCGTACTCTGCACGCTGCACACGAGGCGATGGGGACCACACCAGTGGGAAGAGAGAAAAATTCCCCTTTCCTCCAGTCTCTTAGACATTTGGCTGGACTGCTGAGCATGTGGGGCTCACCACGGTCTGGTGAGCACACATGGGGAACAAAGGAGGTGGATCATTGGCAGGGATGATCTCATGGTGCCCGGCGAGGCCGGCGCACCGGGCGCGTAATCCGGGGGCAATCCTCGCGCCGGGCACTGAGCCATGCTGGAAGCATCCCAAGTCCACGCCTGAGCCTGCAGCGTGCTGGAGTGATGATGGGATAGGGCAGCGAGGTGGAGAAGGAGCCCCTGAGCCATCTGTGAGATGCTGAGCTCGGCTGGTGGGGCATGCTACGACTCCCCCCCAGCTGCCTCCATGCATTTCTGCATCAGGAGTGTGACCTCACCAGGCACAAATAATTTCTCCTTCAGAGGACTTGTACCCATGTCAGGGATGTTTCTTTGCCCGGGGTGTAACATCCCTGCTGATGTGGCTGTCAGGGCTTAAAAATAAATGGCCCCATTGATACTCACGAGTCTGAGGAGTCATGAAGATGCTGTTTAAAAATCCTACCAGACCACATGGATTTGGTGTCCTGGGATTTCACGTTTCCCTGTGCCTGCCAGGCTGCATGGACCGTGGATCAAGGGTTCAGAGAAAGGGCACAGCACTGTTTTAGGGTCCATACTGCTCCACATGGTCATGGTAGGGCAGATGTGTTGGGGTTAACTGGGGTGCATCTACAGGGTCTGTTCAGACCCCTCCTTCTCCTTCCCTCCCCAGGACCTGAAGAAATACGGTGCCACCACGGTCGTGCGAGTGTGTGAAGTGACCTATGACAAGACCCCCCTGGAAAAGGACGGCATCACTGTCATGGTAGGTGGGCAGCAGAATGGGCACTGGGGGGGGCTTCCCCAACACCACCCTTAAATATCTCATCCCCTGGGGCTGTTAAACACCCGGGTAGCCCAACACAGCATCACGCTGAGGCAGGAGCAGAGTTGGAAGCTCAGCTGAGCTAAGGCTGGTGCTTTAAAAAGAGAAGCACTGCCCACACAGCCGAAACTGTGACTCACCCGGCTGAGTCGGCAGCTGCCTCCCCTGCCTGTTGCTCAGGCTCTGAAACATCCAGGGATGAGCGCCTGATCCCACGTGGAAGATGCGCGTGGTTCCCATTACCCCCCCGGCGTTATCTTATCCTGGGGGGTGGTGTGAGGGGTTTTTGCTCTTCCAGCAGCCTGCTGGTGCAGCTGGGGGGGATGAAAGGGAGCAGGCAGCAAGCTGGGAAAGGCAGAGCTTGCAGCTGCCTGGGCTCTATCTTGGCTGATAAGTAATTGGAGATGATGTCAGGCGTGATAGCCTTGCCAGGGAGTTCGGCTCCAGCTGGGAAGTGAGGCTCTGCTCATTATTTAGGGAAGGGTTTGGAAGTGCCTCCTGTCTCCTGGGGTGGTCCTCTATGTGCAGGACCTCTTTATATAGCTCTGTCTGTGTAATGTATATCCTAGAGAGAGAGGAGGCTCTGTCTTAGATCCTCAGGGATATACGTGGATAATCCCATGGCTCTCTAGATACAGATCCTCCAGAAGCAGATGTCTCTAGATGTAGATGCAATCTGTGTCTCCACAGGATATATCTTGGAAAGATTGCTGTATCCTATATATGTAGGATCCATATGCTGGAGATCATATCTGCTCACCTACACACCAAATTCTGCATTTTATCCCATTTCTAACTGGAGCCTCCAGTCTGAGTTTCTGTCTCTAGGATATATGTACCTCTACATCTCTTCTATTTCTCTAATGGGGAGAAATGCATATCTAGGCTGAGTTTCTGTCTCTAGGATATATGTACCTCTACATCTCTTCTATTTCTCTAATNTACACACCAAATTCTGCATTTTATCCCATTTCTAACTGGAGCCTCCAGTCTGAGTTTCTGTCTCTAGGATATATGTACCTCTACATCTCTTCTATTTCTCTAATGGGGAGAAATGCATATCTAGGCTATGTTTTATATAGAGAGTTAGAGAAACTATAAGACACTATATAGAAACTAAATAGCTTCTATATCAAATTTTCTGTAACCATATAGAAACTATATAAGGTAAATCAAGAGATATCTATAACCTGTATTTTTATAGATAGATGTATCTCTGCAGATACAGAAATATCTCTCTAATTATATCAAATCTACATATTTATATAGACATATATATATTTGTATTTTATATACACAGTTTGATATATTTTTATCTGTGTCTTGATATATATGTATTTGGCATATAAATATATCTTGGTGCACAAGTCTGATGAGCAGCTGAGGGTGTTTAGCCTGGAGAAAAGGAGGCTTTGGGAAGATCTTATCCTGTCTCCAGCTCCCTGAAAGGAGGTTGTAGCCAGGTAGGGTTTGGTCTCTTCTCACAGGTAACAAGCAACAGGACAGGAGAGAATGATCTCCATTTGCTCCAGGGGAGCTTTAGATTGGATATTAGGAAAAATTTCTTCACTGAAAGGGTTGTCAAGCATTGAAACAGCCTGCCCAGGGAAGTGGTGGAGTCACCATCCCTGGAGGGGTGTAAAAGAGCTGTAGGTGTGGTACTTGGGGACATGGTTTAGTGGTGGCCTTGGCAGTGCTGGATTAACGGTTGGGCTTGACAATCTTGGAGGACTTTTCCAACCTAAACAATTCTATGCTTCTATATATAGACCATACATAGGTCTATATATGGAGAAGAGAATGCTCTGGGGAGACCTTTAAACCCCTTCCAGTCCCTGAAGAGGTTGCAGAAGAGCTGGACTATTTACACAGATATGTAGTGATAGAAGATGGGCAAATGTCTTTAAACTGACAGAGGGCAGATTTAATTGAGACATCAGGAAGTTTTTTATCATGACAGTGGTGAGGCACTGGCACAGGTTGCCCAGAGAAGTTGTGGCTGCCCCAGCTGGAAGTGTTCATGGCCAGGTTGCAGCAGCCTGGGAGGGTGGAAGGTGTCCCTGCCATGGCAGAGGGATGGACTAGATGATATTTGAAGGTGACTTCCATCCCAAGCCATTCCATCAGAGGATGATTTGTGGTGTGCTCTGTCATCCCTGGTGTGAGCCCCTGACCTGCACTCCTGGCTGCAGGGAGGACATGGCCTTGCAGGACAGGCACAGACTGGCCAGGGGGGCTGGCTCATGCACTACAAATACCCTGAAGCCCAGAGTGCTTCTTTGCTATCAAATCCCAACAGAAATCACACCACCTGCTCAAACACTGAAGTGAAGCAGCTTATTTTGCCATCTCACACCAAGGATGACTCCAGCAGAGCAGCTTAGTGACTCACTCCTCAAAATCTAGGATTAGGGTCCAGTGCCCCTCACCCTTCGGGGCTCACCAAGCCACATCCTCTCCTGTCTCTCTCTTCCAATGCTGCATAGCCAGTGGCCACACTCCTGACAAATCTGTTTTTTGGGAAAGGAATCCCCATTTTAGGACACTTACCCCTCATAACTGAGCCCAGGGCTAAGGGGTACCAAGTGCAGAACCCATTTGACCAACTTCCTCACTGTGCTCTAATTTTGAACCCCTGCAGCTTGAGGATGAAGCTCAGAAGAAGATGGGATTTTTTTTATTTTGTCCCTTAATAATTTTGTCCCTGAAGGATGGTATTTAAATGGCCCCATTTGGTGTGATCTCCCTCCCTTTGACTCTCTCTAGGGCTGTGCTCCTGGGTCCCCAGACTATTCCTTAGGTCTTCCCCTCTATGTGTTGCAGGAAGCTGAATTTCAGCACCAAATCAAGCTCTGAGATTTCAACTATCTTCAAGCCACCTTTGTTCAAATCCCATGCAATGTGCTCCCAAGTGCTGGAGTTAGGAGCCAGCAGGGGGGAGGATGGGAACTGCATCACCCCAAATCTCAGTGAGGTCATCTGGATGGGATGGAGCATGGGGTGCCCATCCTGGTCTGCAGAGGCAGGAGGTCATGAGGACCATGTTGCAGATCCTACAGGTGCTCCTGAAGGCTGAACCTGTCCGTAGGAGGTGGAAAGACTCCAGACCTAGATTTGTGTGGCTTCAAACCCAGAGCCAAAGCAGCCAGGGGATTCCTGTATGCCAGATGATGCCACAAAACTGCCTGTATCCCCACAGAGCCATGCTGTGAGCCCAGTTCTGGCACTCTTCTACCTCCCTGCAGCTGAGGCCCCAAACACCATCACCCTGAGTAAAAAAACAACCCCTCAAAGGTAATCCCCAGAGACTTGACAGCGTTTCTCTCTCCCCAACCTTGCAGGATTGGCCATTTGATGATGGAGCACCTCCTCCCAGCAAGATTGTGGAAGATTGGCTCAACTTGTTGAAGACCAAGTTCTGCGAAGACCCCGGTTGCTGTGTGGCCGTGCACTGTGTGGCTGGCCTGGGACGGTGAGTCTGAGCCCAGCACTCCATCTGCCACCCCTCATGAATGCAGGAGAGGGTAAACCATGCCAGCTCTCCTCCTTCCCTTCCCCAGCCTCACTTAGAGCAGGGTTTTGTTCCAGCTGTCACTTCCCCACGAACGCCGGAGATGGACAACCATGCAAGGGCTCCTCCTTCCTTTTCCCAGTTCCTCTTTGAGGAGGGTTTTGTGAAACCTTAGTGGGAATAGGTGTTGATGGGGGAGATCTGCTACCTGAGCTTCTCCTTGAACTTTAAATGATGGATATCAGCCTCTGGGCTGTGGGACTGAGGAGTGACAGCCACTGCTTTTGCCTTTCAGTGCTCCCGTCCTTGTCGCGCTGGCCTTGATCGAGAGTGGGATGAAGTATGAAGATGCCATCCAGTTCATCCGACAGTAAGTGGAGCAGTGGTGTGGTGTTAGGGCAGAAAGAGGGCAGAAAATCCCTCTCTGAGGGAATGGGGAGATCTGGCATGTTCCAGGGTTTGGTTTTTTGGTGACACGGGGGTTGCTTTTCTGTTCTTTGAGAGTGGGAAGACAAGGAGTTGGCATGGAGCACCCTGTGCCTTTGCAGGAGGCTGGGGCAGCAGCTGGCAGCAGCCCTGAGGGGCTTTTGGGGGTCACCCCACCTCTGCCTCACGTTTCCTTCCCAGATGTTCTGGGACTCAAAGGGTGGATGAGCAAGGAAGGCTGCTGGGGTCAGTGCCTGTCTCCAACCCTGGAGGGTGCACCAAATTCCTTTCCTGCTCCAGGCAGGGGTGCTCAGCACTCTGACAGGGGTGGTTTGAGGTGGGGGGGATATCTCCTGCCACACCCCTCTGATTTTTCTGGCATTTCTGTGTCCCCACAGGAAGCGCAGAGGAGCCATCAACAGCAAGCAGCTGACGTACTTGGAAAAATACCGACCAAAGCAGAGACTCCGATTTAAGGACCCTCATAACCACAAGAACAAATGCTGCATCATGTAACCTCAATGACCTCTTGCCAAAATCCGTGCACAGACCCCCCGGGCACTCGCACACATCCCACCCCCTCACCTGCTCGCCCAGCCCCACGCTCCCTGTGTGCCACCCCTCTGCCAGGGCTGGGCTGGGGACGTGGAGCATCTCCAGAGTGTTCCAGCACTCACAGCACAGCACACTCGTCTTGCTGGATCCCCAGAAAAGGCTGCTGTCTCCAGCTGCAGCCCCGAGGAGGGAAGGCAGCACTGCCCTTTGACTCTTGGTGTTAGCAGGCAATGAGCTCCTGTGTCCGTTCCTCATCACCATCCTCCTCCTCCCTTTCCCCTCCCATTGCGCTGAGAGGGGTGGGCAAAGGGTGCTTGGTTTGGGGTGATGCAGGCAGGGCTGTGCCAGCTGAGAAGGGATGGGGTGCAGAAGGGCCAGAGCATCCCCAGAAAAACCTTTCCCCACCTCTTCTCCATAAATAAGGGCTGCAGCAGCAGGGATGGAGGTGGGGATGGCACAGTGGCCTCGAGGGGGAAGGTGGTGATAGCAGGGAGAGGTGACAGGGGCTCTTAGCTCAGTGACCCTTGTGACCAGGGGAGGGACTGAGCTAAGACCCCCAGCACCATTCCCTTTCTCCTGACCCCTGTGTCACTTCATCACCTCTCTGTTGCCTCAATGGCAGCCAGGATGCTGCAGATGGGGCTCACTGGGGACTCACTCCAGTGAAGGCAGAGCCACTGGGGACCACAGCAGGGCTTTGAGGCACTCAGCTTTGCTGGGATGCTGGATCAGCGCTGGGTCCCCCAAAAGTGTGGTGTGCTCTTATTTATAGCTTCCAAATTCAGTGCCCAGGGTGGTGGGTCCTCTGCTGTCTTGTCCCCATCCCCAAGCTGTGGCATAAACCCCAGTTCTGGCTGCAGTGCCCTGGGGACAGAATGGGCCTCTCAAGGCACATTCATGTCCTCCACCACCGCTGCATTTGCTAGCCAAGGGGCTGGGCTGCAGCTTTCCTAGGGGATTTTGGACGTTTCTGGCAAGAGCACATCACCTGATTTAATTTTGCACCTGCCTTTTCCGTGTCTGTACCGAGGCACCCCTGGCACACACCCAGGTGGGGTGGGCTCAGAGCTGCCCCTGAGCTGGGACATCAAACATCTCTCCACTTTCTGCCTTTGAACGCTTGCAGCAGCTGGAGCAGTGGGCACGTAGGGGGTGTGGGGATGTTTTTTTTCTTTTAATGAGGATAAAAAGAAATTTGCTAATTAAAGGAAAAAAAAAAACTTAAAAAAATACCCTGTTTGTCTTCCGCACATCCTCTGGCCTTTCTTTCTCCACCACTGCCCAGTAGAGCTTGGGAGGTGACCCATGGTCCCCCAGACTGATCCCCAGCACTGTGTCACAGCTGGCTGCCATCCACTATTACCAGGACATACATGTGGCCCAGGGCATGCTCCAGGTGTCCTTTGGGCTCACTGCTGTCACCCCTCAGCTGCAGAGGATCACAGCTGGTGGGACAAGGAGGGCTGGTCATCCACCTCTTGGGATTTTAGGCTGACCAGCTTGAGATGCTCTCAGTGTCCTGTGTTGGGTCTCTCCAAAGGTTTGTGTGCCTTCCAAAATGCAGATATCCAGAGACATTTGCTTTAGGGCAGTCATCCCTTGGGACAGGTGGTGAGGAAAGCTGGTTAGACACCTTCAGTACCTGCAAAAGGTTGGGAACTGCTTTGTACCACCACATGGGTGGGCAGTGGAGGTGTTTGGAGCTGTTTCCAGCACCACTTCATCCTGATGCAGGCCAACCCCACTGCAGGGCAGGGAAGGCCATCCTTTGGGATAAGCTGTGGTGCTGAGTGAGGTGGGGACTCTCCACATGTGGCCCTGGAGTTGTCATACCACACACCTCTGGCCTGTCCAGCCCTCAGTCCCTTGAGTTTCTCCTGCTCTATCCCAGGCTGTTGGTTCCTGTGACTCGTGGAGAAGGCAGCAGTGGTCAAATGGTCTGTGTTGATTGGGAATAGTGTGGATTGGGCTGATAAAAAGCCTGACCCTGTATTCGAGCACCCTGCTGGGTGGGTCACCATCCCCTTCCTGCTTGGGTCTGTCCTCCTGCTGCTAAAATAGGTGCTGCTTCATCCCCAGGGCCATAGGAGGTGGCTTGGCATTGTGGTGGTGACGGCCCCAGTCCCTGCTAGCCAGGAAACCTCCTGATCCCATGCCCTTTCTTGTGGGAACTGTTGCTTTATCAGCTTGGAGATGTTTCTGTCCTGGCAAGATGAGTTTTCCTCACCCATGCTCATGGCAGCATCACCTGGAATGTTGCCCAGGGCAAGAGGTCCTGGGATACAGCCACGATGTCTTTGAGTTGGGGTCAGGCTGGGGAGAGAGGGATTTGAATTCAGCCTCCTTTGGCCACTCTTGAGTGAGATTTCACTCAGGCCTCAGCTTGGGTGGTTGGCTTGAGGGGAACATGAAGGGGACAGGCTTTGCTTTATGTAGCATCAACCCAATCACCTTAAAATTAGAGAATTTCTAGTATAAAAGTAGTCCTTGACCTGGCCATGTGGCCAAATCCTGAGGGCATCTGGCTGGCAGAGTGGTATCTTGTTCCTCTTCAGTTTATGAGTCACTGAAAAAAAAAGAAAAAAAAGAGAAAACAAACCAAATCATGCTGATTTATTTGTCCTAGATATTTTTCCTTTTTTTTTTTTCTTTTCATGGATATCTCTTCCTTAACCCTAAAATATGCTGCTTCCATGGAAAGAACACCTTGGCAGCCCAGGAGCTGCTTTTTTGCATGGAGAGTTGAATTCAAAAGTTTCCCTGGGTTAGACTGCCAAATAGTTGGGATTTTTTTATATGGACTTGGGCTCCTTCCTCTGATATCCTCAATATTTCAGCTAAAAGAGGGTTACAGAAGCAGCAGGCTGGGGAAATTGAGAGGTCTTCAAGGGGCATTTGGGTTAGAAATCACAAAGAATTAAGTTCAAAAGTCTTGAGGCAGTTGGGCAAAAGGGAAGATTGGAGCTCAGTAGATAACACCAGAGTGAGGCCTGAGCAGCCAAGGGCTCATGGTTTGGGCTGGGCTTGGGTTCTCCTTGAGCACTAATCTCCATTTCACCTCAAACACCAAGATGCTGAAAGGAGAGCCTTAAAAATCTGATGTATTTGCAAAGCTGTTACTGCTCCCTTTGTTTCCATTGAGTCATGGCAGAGGTCACAGGGAATAGACACCCCCATGGCTTTGGCTACAAACCTCATCCTGCCCTTTTCTCCAGAAGCAAAGGCTCAAACTGGGTTTTATAATTTCTCACCCCATATCCACCCCCTCACCCTCCATGGAAAGCCACCACAATTTGCAGGGTAAGGCTCCAAATTGGTGCAAGAACTTTGGAGACCCAAGGGATGGCAAAGCAGAGATGCCCCAACCATCGAACCAAGAACCTGTAGCCTTTAGCCATGGCTGAGCCTCGTGTGAGGGAATAAATCTGAGCAGGAACCTGAGCTGTGTCCTCTCGGGCAGCACACAGCACACATATGTCCTGAAATATCCCTTCTGTTGTTTGTTTTCTAGTCAGATGGAGCACGTGGAAGGGGTGGGATGGTGGGAAGGCAGGAAATGTGGCCATCACAAATGTCCAGCTCTTCGTTTAAGAAAGTTCTGGTGACACACATTTAAAGACTTTGCATTTGTAAATTCATGTTACGAGCCTTGCAGTAAAGCTGACACTGGTGCTTGGGCTGGGAGCTTCAGAGGTTTATGAGGAACAGATTTCCCGAGAAAGCAGAGTCTGGCTCTACCCACAATAGACCGAGTCGTTTCCTTTTTTATTTTTTTCGTTGGGTTTGTTTGGTTTTTATTAGTCCCAGTGGGAAAGCGTGCAGGGAGATTCGTGACTTCCATGCAGTTTCCAAGGTCTTGTATCTTGTTTGCTGCCAGCACTCGGGGTAGGTGCAGCTTGGCGGGTGGGTTTGGATGGGATTCTGTCTGGTGGGAGACAAATGTGGCTGGATTCTGTGCACAGAGGGGGGGTCCTGGGCCGGGCTCTTGCAGACATTCCCGGGGAGGGGGCGTTCTGCTGCTTCCCTTCAGATGATGATCTCCCAATGAACTCTCCCCTTCCCCGCTGTTCCTTTCTGTGCAACAAAGAACTGCATATTTTCCTTTTTAACCCCCTGGGCGACCATAGTAGTGTGTAGATTAAGCCCAGATTAATTTTTTTTGTTGTTGGGTTTTTTTTTTAATTTTGTTTTGGTTTTTGTTGGTTTTTTTTTTTTTTTTTGGTCTGAGCCATAGCTAAATTATTGTACCCAATGCTTTTTGTATCAGATGGCATCACTTTGAATATGCAGATGCGATATAGGATCTTGACACTTTATAACCTTTTTAAAAAGAAACTTGTCTGTTTACTTAACGTCTTGTGTAAAAAGGAAAAAAAAAAATTGTATGCCTTCAGTAATCACTTTTATTTTGGTTTTTTGAGTTTTATGAAATTACAGTGGTTACACTCCAGCAGCGAAATAAAAAGCGTTCACTGTTTTGTACATCCCTGCGTGCCTGGTGCTGCTAATGGGAATTATCAGGATGTGGGAGGCGAAGGCAGAGCTGAACTCTGGCCAAGGGTGGAAGTGTCTGGGGGAGTTTGTTCCGGCTGGAGAGGAGAGGGCTTCAGGAAGACCTTGGAGCACCTTCCAGTGCTACAAGAGAATGGGAGAGAGAATCTGCAAGGACTTGGAGTGACAGGACAACGGGGAATGGCTTCAGACTGACAGAGGGTGGGTTTAGATTAGGTACAAAGAAGAAATTCTTGCCTGTGAGGGTGGTGAGGCCCTGGCACAGGTTGCCCAGACAAACTGGCTGCCCCATCCCTGGAAGTGTCCAAGGCCAGGTTGGATGGGGCTTGGAACAGCCTGAGCTGGGGGAAGGTTTCCCTGACCATGGTGGGTCAGTTGGAACTCCTGAAGGCCCCTTCCAACCCAAACCATTCCATGATTTTATACCCAGTAGACCATGGCCTAACCTTGATTGGACACTCTGGAATGCACCCAGAGGAGACACTACACACCCCCCACCTGATCTGCTCATGAAATCTGTTGGGTTTTTAACTCTGCTACCCGTGACCAAGGAAGGCAAAGACCAGAAACTCCATGGAGGCTGAGGGACTGGAGCTTACATAAACAGGCTGGTAAGCAAGGAAAGCTGACACAAAATTGTGTGTGCCCCAAGTAATTACACGGGGTTGCATGGAAAAGTGGGGAGGAAACTCCCCCTGTGCTGCTCTAAGCTTAGGAAGGATTTTAAGCCAGGTGCCAGCTGGGAAGAAGATAGAGGTGAAGCAGGGTGGCTTGGCCTGAGTTGTCCTTGGATTCCCCCGGCACTTCCCAAGTGCTCTGCACGGCAGATCCTTATCTCCTGCAGGCTTTGAACCGCAGCTGCAAGGGGCAGTGCCTCCTCCTTGTGCAAGAAGCAACTGGGCCTTCAATCAGCCTAATTGCTGCCTCTCCTCTCCAGCAGGAGGGCCAGGGGGACTGCTGAACACGGCGTGTGTGCTGGAGAAACACCCATCCGTGCTCCTGCCTGTACATGCTGTCTCTTACCTGCTGCATTCCTCCTTGCTCTCCGTCACCCAAAAACGTGCACCCCTTTGCAGGCCTGATCCCAAATCTCTGTGTTAGGCTGCTGCCACTCCGTGCCAAGTCCCTGGCCTCCCTAAGAGGAGTACCGTGAAAGTTCATTAAATTGTGGGATTCTGGAAAAGGCTAAATTGGCCACTTACAGAGATTAGCCCAGAAAAGTTGGGATGTCCCATCCCTGGAAGTGTTCAAGGCCACATTGGATGGGCTTGGAGCAACCTGGTCTGGTGGAAGGTGTCCCTGCCCATGGTGGAGAAAGGGGTAGAACTGGATGATCTTTGAGATCCCTTCCAACTCAAACCATTCTATGATTCTATTCTATGATTTTCTGAACTCTCCCCAACTGGTGCCATGGTCCACAGTGCCGTCAACCATTCTCAGCAGTGAATGTTGGCACCTGCAAGGCCCATCACAGCTCCCTGTTACAGTGCATTCAGTCCTGCCAAACAACAAAATCAGTGAGATCCCCTTCCCCACCTCAAGGTGGACATCCACAGCTTGGGTTCATCCCTGACTCCCTTTCCAGTCATCAGAGATCAAGGGACAGCACCACAGATTCAGGAGGGACTGATCTCAGACCACCATGGACACTCCTTTTAGAGTTCCACCACCACAGAGAGACCCCCAGAACTCTCAGCTCACAGACACATCCATCCTGGAGACCCCAAAGCCTTGGGAGATGACCCATGGTCCACAGCTCTCCCTTGTCCATGTTCCTAACCCACCCCAGCAAGCCAGGCCTCCACAGAACACGGAGGCAAAGGTTGCAGGGTCTTCAGTAAACCAGCCACAGTCCAGCCTCATAAAACTGGATTAAAAAATGTTTTCTGAGGGCTGCCTTGGTACATTCTGAACCATGATGAAACCTTCCTTTGATTATTTTGGAATGTTGCTGGCTGCCATGGCCAACATTGGCTCTTCCCGGGCACAGCACAGCTCTCATCACTGATCCCATCTACCTGCTTGGGATCAGCCCTTTTGCAACACCTCCACCTGAGGACATCCCGATGCCTGAAAGGGTCTCCTCACTTCCCTCTGTGCCCAGGGACTCTTGAACCATCAGCTGTGCAGGGTCAGAGGTCTCTCCTCCCCTCAGGACCTGGCAGACCCCGTGGGTCTGGGCACATGGCACTGGATGGTGGGAGGTGCTGCCCTGCTTGCACTGCAGTATCTGGAAACTCCCATGCTCGTAGGGATGAAAATGTAGGGCAGCTCTTGGGTTGGAAAGAAAATTAAAATGTTCGCAACAAATATAGCTGAAAAGTCAAGTGGGGAATTAGGCACTGCTTTGGCAAAGGTACAGGAATGCGAATCACCAGGGGTGGGTTTTGCCCTGGGAGCTTTCCCTGGGAAACAGAACAAGGAGGGGAAGGAGAAACTCTTTGCCCAGGCTCACGAAACAACCCCCATGGTTCAGAAAGGGAATCCTGCAAATCCCTGCTCCACGCCGTGACCACAGCAAGGGGCCGTGCTGCCCTGTCTGAGCCGCTCGCTGGGCAGGACCTCGGGGCAGAATTTGTTTTAACCATCGGAGAGAAAGAACATTTGAGTGGCAGAAGAGGCTTGCGGGGAGTTTGGAAAGGGCTGAGTCACTCGCTGTCGGCGTCAGCAACTGAGGAGAGAAGCGTGACTGCCAAAGAGCCACCTGGAGCTTTGTCAGCTCATCGCTAAAAAAAAAAAAAAAAAATAAAAAAAGGGAAAAAACTCAACTGACAGCCTCTCTCGCATCCCCACCGGAGAGCTGAACGTGCCGCACGCAGCCGGGGAGCTCCGTGCAGAAGCAGTGGCTGTGAAAAATGCCCTTCCCTGGCTGCAGGTGCTGGTTTCTGTTGCAACATCTCCCTTGGGGCTCGCAGAGCAGAGGAGGCAGCGCTGCTCTCCCACAGCACTCGGGCAGCCTCCAGGGACGGGGCTCGGTCCAAGGACCGGGGGCGGAGGGGATTAGAGAGACCCGGCGCTGGCACAAGGACGCAAGAGCTGCCTCCGCCTCGCAGAGATAACTGCGGCTGCCTTCAGCCAGCGGCTGACTCACCTAAGCCAGGGCATCTTGTCTGGATATCAGGTGGAGACAGGGAGAAGCAACGCATTTAAATGAGCTTTGATCTTTAAAGCAAACAACGCCGCCTTGTTTTGCAGCGCTCAGGCAGCCGTGGGTGACAGGCAAGGACGGCCAGGCTGGTTTTGGGGGGCCCAGTTCAAGGCGCTCGGTTTTCATGGATGGGTGCCCAGCACTCAAAACAAGGGCTGTAATAAAGAGCTTATCATGAAAACTCACCTGGAACTGCCAAATACCATTTTGGGGCTCTGTCTGTGTTGCAGATCTGCCAGGTTGAGTGAAACAACACAGCTGGGCAATGCAGAGAGGCAGGACTGTGACTACCCCAAGCTGCAGCCAAGTGACACATCTGGGAAGTCAAGCCTAGTCCTTCTGTTTGCAGTTCCTCAATTTGTTCTGTCCAGTCTCCATTCTGGGAATATTACAGAGTAAAGCTGTAAGGAACTGGGCTGACCCCCATAACTGCCCTGCCCTGAGCAGGAGACCTTCCAGCCTGAATCATCCTGTAGTCCTGTGAAGATCCTAGAGAAGAAAAAGATATCTTACAACTCACAGGGTGCAAAACTGGGTCACTGAAGGAGATTCCAGAGAGATACTCCCCTTGGGGCATGTACCTTCTCCTGACACTGCACCTGTCTCCTCCAGCTCCATCTGTTATGGTTAAAATGTCCACGGCTGCAGAGGGAATTATCTCCAGGCTGTCTGCTCTCCCCACAGACAGCTCAGTATCCTCTCTAAAGTGTGACTATACTCAGTTTCATAGAATCCTGGGATCACTGAATGATTTGAGTTGGAAGGGGTCTCAAAGATCATCCAATTCCAACCCCCTGCCATGGGCAGGGACACCTTCCACTATCCCACATTGCTCCAAGTCCCATTCAATCTGGCCTTGGACACTTCTAGGGATAGAGCATCCACAGTTTGTCAGAGAATTTTAACATCCAAAACTCATCAGATGTGGATTTCAGACTCATCTAATGCAGTTAAATCACTTGCCTACCTGCATCCATAACTCAACTCTCTTCTGTTTTGTCTTTAAAATGTTTCTACCATGAGATGCAGATTTACCACACTCAAAGCTCTGCAAAGAGATGTCTCTGGCTCCATCAGCTGTTGCCATGGGATCCATCATGTCCTGAGGAGGCTGGACTGGGGCCCCTCACATTTTGATCCCTCAATCCACCATTGGGGTCCCTTCCAGCTGGATGGATTGGAGTCTGCATGGAAATGCAGGTGCCAAAGTGTGTCCAGAAAAGGGCAGCAGAGCTGAGGGAGGGTCTGGAGAAGAACTCTGATGAGGAGTGGCTGAGGGAGCTGAAGCCAGAGGAGAGGAGGAGGTTGGAACCAGGTGGGGTTGGTCTCTTCTCCCAAGTTACAGATGACAGCACAGGAGGAAATGGCTCCAAGTTGCACCTGGGGAGGTTTTGACTGGATATCAGGAAAAAATTCTTCTCAGCAAGAGTGATTGAGCACTGGGAACTGGTCAGCCAGGAAAGCTGAGGGGTCACTGGAGGTATTTAAAAGGCATATAGATGTGGCACGTGGGGACACAGTTTAGAGGTGAACATGGTGGTTCTAGGTTAATGGTTGGGTTGGACTTGATGCACTTAAAGGTCTTTTCCAGCCTTCATGATTCTGTGATTCTGTGTAATGGCTTCATACTAAGAGGGACTGACCAGTCCCTGTGGATGTTTGTCCTTTTCCACCCCATTTTTCTTTCCTCACAACTTCTTCAGGAGCAATTTCACATTTATTTCCAGCTCACTGGAGGAAAAGGCTGCACAGCTTTGGGCCAAGGATTTGCCTCTGAAGAAACAGGTCCAGGCCCTGGTGATTGCCCAATGATCACCACATTTTGAGATCTGTCAGACAGCCAACTCTTAGCTCATTTAACACGTGCTGTACTGATGTGTGGTGCTTTTCCCCCCACTGGAGCACCATACCATACAAATCTAATATTTTACAAGTGTGTTGCATACGCAGGTATGTTTGTGGGCCAACCTTATGATCTAAAATAACGACATCAAGCTGGTACAACACGACCCCTGGTTCCAGAAAACCACATTAAGTAGCATTTTTTATATTTCTGTTATTTATGCTTTTGTGAATCAGATTCTAGATCAGACTGTTTTTATTAACAATCAGCCTGTTGTTATTATTAGCCTGACATCACCCCTAGACATGTCTGGCCCACAAAGGCAGTTTTGCTGCTCAGCAGGCTCCTCTGGCACCACGTTAGCATTGGTACCAGAAACCAGGAGAAGATGTTGGCCCATGGATCAAGGCCTTTGCATCTTCCAAGGATCTGAGCTCCAGGCTTGCTTGGGTTGAGCCTGAGGCAGCTGTTCTGCATCCAAAAACTGTTTTCCTTACTTTGTCCTCAAGTTTGCATGAAACTCAGATAGAAGACAGATATTCTGGCAACCTCTAAACTCGTGAGGGTTCATGGTGTCTCTTTGCACAGTGACCAAGGAGAGGAGATGGTTGTGGGGAGCCTGGCAGGATACAGCAGGTGACACCTGAGCTGGAGGTGGGGAACAGCCACAGTGACCCTGCAAACCTCTGTGCATGACAGCAGAGCTGTGGCCTTTGACACGTGGGCTGTGGGACACCAGGCACCAGGCTGGGTGTGATTACAGAATCATAGAATTACTAAGGTTGGATAAAACCTCTAAGATCACTGATTTCAAACACCACTGTGTTCACCACTAAACCAACTCCCCAGGGGCCACATCCAAGTGTCTTTTGAACACTTCCAGGGATGGTGATTCAGTGGAGAGTGCACAGCTTTAGGAAACTGTCCCTGCCCCAAAAAAATTAGGAAGCAGCAGCACCATTTCAAAAACATCAAATCCTACCCAAAATCAAAAAAGGTGAGAAAGCTGATCTGCTGAGGCCACTGAAGCACACTGTCAAACCCTGCCTGACCATTTCCATACAGACCCTCCTGTTGCCTCCTCTCAGGCTCTGCTTGGGGCTGTTTGCCCTCATTTTATTCCACATATGCAGCTTCCTCTGTAGCATGTGCTTCAATTCCTGATCTTCTGAGTCCCCTGGAAACCTCTAAAACTTCAGTGTGAAAAAGAAGATACTTCAGATATCGAACTAAACCAAGTCCTGTGCAGAATTTCACCTCCTCGCCCTGAGCTCACACCCAGCCCAGCCTCCTCCTCTAGCAGCCTGTGCTCCAGTAAAATCATTTGCACACTAAAAACCCGGCCAGACAAAGACCCAGCCGCCCACCCGTGCTCTCAGCCTGCCACCGGCGTAGAGAATCCCCGTCCTTAAGGACACAGCCTTGAACAAAAGCCAGGGAAATTTAAAAAAAAACCAAAACAACAAAAACTCAGCAAAACAAGCTTCTCTGCAGCCTGACCTTTTATTGTCTGAACGGGGCTGCCAAACCAAGCCCGCGCTGCGGGTCCTTCCCGCTCCTTGCATCCTGTCCGGGACGCGTCCCCTCCCTGCTGAGGCTCAGTCACAGCCCTGGCTGTGTCACTGGGGCTTCCCAGGAGTGAGGAAGACAATGGGGGGATTCTTGGGGTGGTGTGGGCGGCTTCCTCTTCCTCCATCCAAAGAGGGCCTGGGGTTTGGCTCAGTGCAGGGTGGGATCCGCGGATCCTGGCAGATGGAAGAGCGAGTGAAGGTGGAAAAGCATCTGCAGCCTTGCGGGGTTGGCAACATTAGAAGGACCAGAGGGGACACGTCAGGTTTAAATAATCTTCTCTCCTCCAGGGCCCATACAAGACACTTCAGGAGGGAAAAAAAAAGAAAAAAAAAAGAAGAAGAAAGAAAAGATAATCCCCCTGTGAATGCCTGTTGCCAGCTGCCAGAAGAAAAGCTTGGCTCAGGGCTGTGCTTGCCCCAGCAGAGCCTGTCTCACTTTTGCTGCCCTTCACATTTCCCCACCACCCCCCGGCTCAGCCCGAGAACTCCTGAGGACACGAGCTGAGCTGGAGCATCCCAGAGCCCTCTGCCAGGAGTGGCAAACCCTGCCCTCCCTGCCTGCGAGCGCGGAGCCGGGGCTTGTCCACATCACACAGCGCCGGCTGCCTCTCATTAGCACGGGGTGATAAATCCAGGGGGGAGATGACAACCCAGCGGGATGAATCCCGGCGTCCTACCCTTTCAATTCTCCTCCTCCCATCACACATGGCCGGGCTTGCCTGGTCCCATCATCTGCTGATGGCTGTAAGCCATCGCCCCCGGATGGGGAACGAACCCTAACGAATGGAGCACTTCCCTGTGGCCTCCTGTTGGGAAGCAGAGCTTGTCCCGGCCTCCCTGTCCTGCCGAAGGTGAAAGGGGATTGCATTGGGTCTCCCCTGTTACCCCATGGAGAGGTTCAGCCACCTTGTCCAGCACAGACTTGCAGTGTCTGGAACACCACTTTGGTCTGAGAGACAGCTTGGGTGAAAAGCCACCTGGTCTCATGGTTTACTCATGTCACTGTCCCCTCCTGAAAAACAGGCTGCTGCAGCTGCAAACAGGATTTGTGGAAGTCAGAGTTCTGCTGTGAGCAGCCATGAGAGATGATGCCCAGCATCCACCCCTCCACAAGCCGTGATCCAGCCTGGCACAGGAGACTGGGAGGGGCTTTAAAAGCCAGTGTGCCATGGATGAGGATGCCTGCATGGAGGCTGGGTAGAGGGGCTTCCATGGATCATTGAATCATAAAATGGTTTGCATTGGAAGGGACTTTAAAAGATCATCTTGTCCAAACCCCACTAAACCAGGTTGATCAGAGCCCCATCCAGCCTGTTCTTGTGTGTTTCCAAAAATGGGACATCCACCAATTCTCTGGACAGCCTGTGCTGGTGTTTTACCACCTTCACTGTAAAAAAAACTTCTTTCTAATATCAGATCTAAATTGACCATTGCCCCTTGAACCATCACTACAGACAGACCCTGCTAAAAAATTCTGTTCTCATCTTTCTTATATGCTCCTTTTAGGCACTGAAAAGGTCTTCCTGGAGCCTTCTCCTTTCCAGGATGAAAAGCCTCAACTGTCCTAGGCTGTCTCCAGAGCAGAGGTGCTCCAGCCCTCTGGTCTTTTGCATGTTCCTCCTCTAGACCCCATTCAAGAGGTCCTTGTCTGTCTTGTACCTGGATTGATAACAGGCATTGCCCCGACCCAGGTGCAGCACCAGCACTTGGCTTTTTCAAACCTCATGAGATTTCCATAGCTCACCTCCTGAGCTTCTTCAGGTGCCTCTGGATGGCACCATCCCTCAGGGTGGAGAGGCACAGCTCAGCCCATTTTTGCACCAGTGATTCTCTGTCCTCCATCCTGCCAAGCACAGAGAGGGGACCCTCAGTGCCACAGTCCCAAGGACAGAGGCTGCTTTTCCCCTACAAATCTGGACGGAACAAAATCTCCTTGAGGGCTCTTCTACTCAGCATCATTTGGGTTGAAACTGCCAGGATTACTCACATAAATCTTGCTTCTCTAGGAGAAAAAGGGAAAAAATGCTGGGCTGTGGTGTCAAAGCACTTTGTTGTGCCAAGAGCACCCCTGCTGGGTTTGCAAAGCCTTCCCTGGGGCCTTGCAACCCCTCTCTGTCACTGACACTTTGGGGAGACCATAAACCATCCCTGGCCTGTCATGTTTTTTGGGGACTGCCAGCCCCAGGGGTCATGGAGAACAATGTCCTCTCTGCAGATCTACACAATCTGCTCCAAGCCCAGCCCTGCTGCTGTCCAGGGTGGATAAGCTGTGGATTCATCCTCTTCTGAGGAAGAAAAGGGCTCATGACCATTTCTCAGCTGTAATCCTTGAAAAGAAAAGGGGCACCTCACTGTGGAGTTTCTGCACAGCCTTGTACCGTTGTGCTTTGGTTCGTGGTGCATTTTCTGTTGCACCAGACTTGTCTCTAATAAAAACTGAGAAAGGATGTAGGAAGGTGGAAGCCACAGGTTTGGGGTTAAGTCAGGGTGGGATTACATGCTGGATTGGGAAGAAGGAGCTGTAGGATGTGTCTTTGTGATGATGCTCAGTTACATTTGTGAACTCTCAGATCCTTCTGGAGGCATCTCAGACCCTGCCACCAGTCTGGGGAGCAAAACACGGCTGTGGGTTGGAGGATGAGGCAGCAGATGAGGGCATGGATTCAAAGACAGAGAAGGCTGGAGGCTTGAGGTGCAGCCTCAAACAGCCACTGATCTGCTGGTAAAACAATTCTCCTCTTTAGGAGCCTGACTCCTTTGTAAAGCAGAGTTTCTCTTGGCTCTGGTGGGCAGTGGAACAGTGGGGTTGGCTGGGACATGGCTGGGGTGGGAGAGCTGCAGGCCCAGCTGCTCTCAGCCCAGCCCGACCACATGTGGGGTATCCATGACCTCTCCAGGAGCCCTGCAGCACTGTCACACACATAGGACAATCAGGGAAGAGTCCTAAGGCAATCTCCTTGGTCTTAGAGGAGAGAAGGAGGCAGAAGGGATGTAATTCATGACAAGGCAAACTCACTTCTCCTTCCTTCCTCCCCACTAACCTCCCTGGAGAAAACAGCAGGGGAAAATACAAGGCTAAATAGAATAAATCAGACTAAATAGAACAAAAGGCAACACCTGTGAGCAGCTCTTTGTAGCTTCAGCTGTAGTGGACTGTTCCTGAGCCAAGCCTGGAACACTTGAACAAGGCCAACCTGGCCATCCCCCAGGCAGGCCATGTGAATGACAAGTGAATCAGTCATGCTGGCAGCTCTCTTTCATGAGTTTCTTTATAAAGAGATATTATATAATTAACTGCAGGCCAATTAAACACATCAAACAATCATTGTTGATAACCTCCTGTGCTGTCAGGAAATGTGAGAGTGGTAAAACAGGTCTGGCCCTCAGAGTGGGAGTAACAACTCACCTGGCTCCAGGATGTCAGGGATGGGCCATGGCTGCTCACCTGGACACTGGAATGTCACGAGGCTCCTCCACATCTCCTGCCTTCCTGGCTCAGGAGGATGCCCCCAGTGTGATTAACCAAACCTCCCAGCACCACAGCTCTGGGACACCAGAGATGAAAGACACATGTAAAAATAAAACCAAGAGCCCTCCACCGGCTCCCATCTGGAGGGCCAAGGCCTTTCCCAGCCCCTGACACTCCAGAGCTCTCAGCTTTCTGCTGTAGCACCCACAGTAGGTTTGCAATGAATTTTCTTTAGTGTTTCACCTCTGCTGCTCCAGGCTCTGGTAGAACTGCAGCCACTCACAGCAAACTGGTGCTGGAAAACCTGCTGGTGCCAGAAAAACAGCTCCAGGATGTTATTGTTCCAGACAGTGCCATGCACAAGGGTAAAAAGCTTCTGTGAGCATAGGTCTGCTGTTCCCTGGGTTCTGCAGAAAGATCTTTTTCAGCCTGGAGGGGAGCAGATTCCTTAGGGCAGACCCTGTGCATAGCAGGGGATGTTTCTGTCACAATCATTACAGGAGACTGTTCAGGAAATAACTTCACTGCTTGGAGCAGCTGGACCCAACCCTTCTTGAATGAACTCTGTCAGGGCCAGCCCAAGAAATTACTCCTGGATCCTGGCTTTTAAGAAGCCCAAGAATCTCTAGAGCACTGATCCTACCAGAAGTTTTCCAAGAGGAGAACCACAGCATCTTGAGAACACTTTACTTTTACTAAAGCCACCTTGGACAGTCAGTGTTCCCAGGTAAAGCATTCCTCAGGAGTGCAGAGGCTGGGGAGTTAGGAGCTGTCTCCTGGTGGACATTTCTCAGTGGTAATGTACATAAAAGAGCTTCCCCAGCCTGGGATCAGAGCATAGGCTGGGTGTGCCCCAAATTCAGCAAAATATCTAAGCACCCTTTCAGCTGACAGATGGGGCTGGATATTCATGGTGCCTACATCAAACTGGGTAAGGGGAGCTGAAAACCCTGAGGTGCCTTGTGAGTGTTGGCTCAGGTTTTTTTTTTCCTTTAGGTCATTTGTAGTCATTAATATGTGCCATTATTTGGGGAGCTCACACTGAAAAAATGGTCCCATCACATGGTGAGGCAGATAGATGTGAGAGAAGGCCTTTGATTTTTTTTGGTTTTATCTTAATTACACAGTTTAAATGCTTTGGGAGATTTTTTTTTGCTTTTTTCTCCAGTGCAAATGGAGCAATAATGGCTTTGCTTATAGGTAGCCATGTAATGTGCTTGCTTATTGGGCTAATAATTACTGGGAAAAGATTAATGAAGGGCAGATTTTTGAATAGTTAAGTACCTTTTTTTTTTTTTCTGTTTTTGTTAAATGAGAGAAAGGGTTGAGCCTTCACTGCTACACCAGCCACTCACTGGATCCATAAAATTTGTGTTCCCTGTGTTCTTGGGCTAAGTTAACAAATATTTACAGGCTGGGGCTGTGGTTCAGCAGAGCACTCTCAGCTGTGTGCTCAAATCTCCTTGGCCTCAGTGGCGCTTAAATGCAACCTTGTGCAACGTGCTAGATGGGAGGACCTTGGATTTTTTGGATAACAAAGACAACATTTGTCATTGCCAAACCAAGGGTCACCGAGTCACGTTGCTGACTAGCACAAAGCCCTTCATCCCCTTTGTTCTCTCTGAAATGCTGAAATAGTAGCTGACTGGGTGATTCTCACAAGTTTCTAGTTTTTTTCTATGTGTGTTTGTGTATGAACGTTGTTGATTTCTAAATTACCTGTATGAAAATCTTTTAACCTGGATCCTAAGCTCACACTTGCTTGATTTGCTTTTTTGTGTTGCTGCTGTAATCAGGAGATTTTCTCATATCCACCAGGAGAAGAAAGATTACTGAGAATGTCTGATGTCCGTTTTTGCGTGAAAATGCAGGACTCACTCAGCAGGTGGCCAGAAGAGTCTCTTCTCCAGGGGCTTCATTTATCCCTGAGCCAGGCTCATGGAGCACCTCAGATCAAACCCCCTCACATTCAGCGTGTGCGTTTCTCTTTTCCTTGCTCTTGCACTCCCTCTGCTGATCCCAGGGATCTGTTAGAAAAAAAACTGCTGGTGCCAGAGATAAGCCAAGCACAGGGGGGAAACAGCTATATAGCAAAAAAATGAACCAACTCATCCCAGATGGAGAATACCTGAAGTTCAGGGGGCAGAAGAGAAAAAAACAGTGTGATTAGTGAAAATGTAGTAAACCGAGTTCATCCTATCAGCTGATTTCTTCCTTCTGTTAGCCAGTGACATGACTCAAGGGAATGGCTGGAGCTATGTCAGGGGAGCTTTAGGTTGGATATTAGGAAAAGGAATAGAAATTGATGGGATTTACCCTCCTACCTCCTTTCCAAACCAGAACCAAGGTCACCTGTTTGCCTCCCACCCACCCTCCTCTGTAAATTCCTCTTGAGACTTTGGGGTGAACTTGAACTTTACTTGCCTGTTTGAGAGCCTATCCCTCAGAAAAACCAAACCCAGAATTAGAACAATACTTGCTCAGAAAAGCTGTGGAAGTCTCATCCCTGTAAATGTTCAAGGCCAGATTGGATGGGGCTTGGAACAACCTGGAATAGTGGAAGGTCTTTGCCCATGACAGGGAACTAGATGGCCTTTAAAGTCCCTTCCAACCCAAACCTTTCTGTGATTCTACAATTTTTATAATTCTGCTTTGAGGCCCTGAAGAAACATAACCCCCACAGGGGCTCAGTTAACCTTTCCCCAGGCCTTGCCTTTCATGAGCCAAAGAGATAAAAACTAATGGGGCTGCTGGGAAGCAGGGAAGAAGCACAGAATTGCTCTATGTGTCCTTTGGAAGGTCCCAAAAGGAAAAGGTCCTTGACAAGGAGTTTATTTTCATTAAAAATTACAGGCCCAGCTCGACCAGTCAAATAAACAAGGCAAGTCTGTAAAACAGCAAGTGCAAAAGGTCCTGGGTTATTTATAAAGGGCTTTTAAGTATATTAGGCCTAACACCAAGATAAATCAACCCTGCTAGGATTCCAGAGGCATATTACATGTGGCCCTAGCTGTTGTCAGCTTTGTAAGGGAATATATTTAGTGGCCTGTTTCACTACGAACCTTCATGGCTTTTCCCCTAGTGACTCCTCCTTGAAAATTAATACATTGGGAGCAGACAAAGGTTTCTGTCTTCAGTCACATATTGACTTGATCAAATCCTTCATGGAATCATGAAATATTTTGGGTTGGGAAACATGTGAAAGATCATCTTGTTGCAACCCCAGTCATGGGCAGGGACACCTCTTCCACACCAGGTTGCTCCAAGCCCCATCCAACCTGGCCTTGAACACTTCCAGGGATATGGTTTCTTTGGACAGCCAATTCCAACAAGCCTTACCACCTTCACATGGAAGAATTTCTCCCTCATACCTAGTCTAAATCTACCTTCCTTCAGCCTAAAGCCACTCCCCTTCTATTCTCTCTGTATGTTCTTGTCAAAAACCCCTTTTCAAAATTATTCAAATCCATTGCCACTGCATTCAACAGACATTTTGCCACCCAGTTGTTATAGAAAGATGAAGAATCCTGTTCAAGACCACGTTATTGGATCCAACAGAATTGGGATTTCTTTCCTGAAACAGGATATTCAGTACAGAGGCTCACCAACATCTGCCACTGCAAACTTCAGTTCAAATAAATCTCATCCATTACTTCTCAGCTGATCAGAAAGAAGATGAGGATGATTGGGATCTCATAGGATTTGTTCACATGGTCATTTGAAGACTCGGGGCAATGTCAGTGCTGGGAAATAGCCATGTGCTTTTCTGCTGTTCCAGCTCAACCTCTCTGCATTTCAGATCACTCCTTACAGTGATCTGGCACAAATCCAGAACTTCTTTTTGGATGCTCTCTTCTCCAATCCCAGCAGAACAACTCTGCACCTTCCCAGGATCCAGACCAAGTCCAGCACACCATGAGGTGAGCACAGAGCAGGAGAGGGTTTGGTTGGGGATTCATGGTGTGGTTGGTGGGACTGTCCTGTGAAGGGCCAGGGGTTGGACTTGAGGACCCTTGTGGGTCCCTTCCAACTCAGGATATCCCAGGACTGGCTAAGAAATTGTCTACGTGGGCTTTACTTTATGCTAAGGGTGCAATTCAGTGTCCTAACACAGGTTTTCCAGACCAGCTGCCACAGGAGGATATGAGTGTCCTAAGGGTTTTGTGGCCTTACATAAAAATCTGTAGGGTGTCTTGGAGTATTTTGAACAGTACCAGACATTTAGGCAACTTCATAATTCTCTGTAAACTCCCCAGAAATCTGGAAAAAACTTAATCCTTTTCATACCTTGCACTGTAAATCTAAGGATAGCCCCATTTCCAAGTCTCATTTCTGCTTTACTGCTGCAGCTTCTGTTTGGAAAGAATGTCACATGAGGGAAGGGAATGTTTTAGAGGGAAAGTATTCTTAGAGCAACGTTCAGATGGGTGCTGATCATTAGGATCCCATTCTACTCCCTAAAATATCTGGCTGGTTTTGCATCCCTGCTGGGGCAATTTGGACAACTGATCCACCCTTCCAGAGAGGATTCAGAACAGGCTTTTCTGCCTCATTCTGAGATGAATTCAGGTACTCTGTGATCCCTGCCTAGGAAGGAGATGATGTTCTTTCACTGTCACTAGGCCTAGGCCAATTTCACAGGTAAGTTTACTGAAAGGGAATGCAGAGAGAGAAGTACCTGGTTTGGGAAAGCCTTTGGATTTGCTTTTTTGATGCCAAATTCCTCAGCTGTTTCCAATTTGTTGAAATTAACTCCAGTTTAGTAACACTCAATAATTGCTTAATTGGTTTGGACTAATTGATTACATACAGCACAGAAGATGCCAGCTGGTGATCCCCTGCCTTTCTAAAAGGGCTGTAGGAATTGTCTGCAGGAACAATTGCTCAGCAGGAAAGGCAAGTTTTGCAAAATCAGGTTTTGCTGTGAGGAAAAGCTGTGGTTTTGCTCAATAATTCCAATATTTTATTGTTTGTTTTTTTTCCCGGAAAACTCAAATAAAATATCTTCATTTGAATAAGGTTGGTGCCAAACATTTGCTTTTAACTTGGTGCCATGGCACACACAGAGCCCTAGATCCTTATTTCAGCTGAGCTGTGTTGGTGGTGCCTGTGAACACAGTTTTGCTTTCTCCTTAGACAGAAAAAAAACAGATGAAAACACTAAAACTGAGGAAAAGAAAAATTTGGCTTTTGGCTACTGAGTTATATTATATAGTAACTTCTGTAGTTATTTGCCTAACTAGAAAATAAAACTGTCTTTTTTTCTGGTGTGATCTCAGCTCTCCATCTTAAATAGAAAATATCATCTATCTTAAAGATAAATTAGAAAACTTTTAGCAAGCCCATAGACTCAGATGCTCACTATGAGTAACAGGGGTCCAGCCACCACCATTAATTTTCTTTCCTTCCTCTATCCCAGCACTCATCAACTTGCTTTTTGATGCCCCAAATATTTCTGAGGAGAGAATCAGGCTGAAAATGCTGAGGATGAAGGTCATTTGTCCTTGAGCAGTTCAGTCCAGCAGTGCTGGTCTGGGACCAGCAGCACCACGGTTGTTCTGGTCAGTTTTTCAATCCCGGGCAGGTATTTCCATGCTGGAGCTGCTCGGTTAATTCTGGGAACTTGCACCAGATGGCGACGCCAGCCCATTTCCAGCTTCATCTCTGAAAAGATAAACTCCAAGGCATCCCTGGATTGTTTGGTTTGGGGTTTTTTTTGTGTGATAATCGCTGATGCTTGCTGAAACCCCTGAGCCAGGCAGGTGTCCCAGTGCAATGTTTCCTGCTTAAGTGTGTTCCCACAGGAATTCACTGCTGTATCTTGCCATTAACCTGGGAGGAACAGACAGGCAGGAGAGAAAACAGCCTTCACCATGTTCAGGACAAGGAAACATTTACAAGGATTAAAGCATGGCTGGATTTAAGGGGTCAGAGCAGAGGGGGATGGAAGGTGTCAAGATCAAGGTCAGGGCTGAGCAGCACAAACCATCAAGAAACCATCTTGTCCACTGGCCCCACAGAATCAGAATCACTGAACATCCCCTTGAGCTGGAAGTGACACACAAGGATCATCAAGGTCCTGGCTCTGCACAGGACAGCCTCAAGAATCCCACCAAGTGCCTGAGAGCATCGTTCAAATGTTCCTTGAGCTCTTGTCAGGCCATGACCACTCTGACCTCCAACAGATATGTAGATATTCCCACCTCAGTGGGTTAAAAGCAGCTTGCACAGAACCCTGATAAATGCACATCACTGATCCCCCACATGCTGCAGCACCAACTTCTCAGTGATGTTAAGCAGATTTTATAGATTCTCAGTTCTTTGGGGCTCCTCTCCAGCAGCTCCCAAGGGTCCACTCTCAGAGGCAGATTGCAGCCATCCCAGTCTGCCTGGCCACGAGCATTTTCACCCCACAATGTATGTTCCCAGAGCTCCCAGGATCTGTCAGGGAGCTGCTCACTAAAGAGCAATTGGATTTACAAAGCTCATTCTTAGATAGGAAGTGCTGGCAGGGTGACAGGACAGATCCTGCATGTGCCATCTTACCCCTGTCCAGGTGGGATCACAGCCCTGCAGCCCAAAGGGTGGGAGGCAGAGCTCATGCCACGAGCTCTGTAACTCATCTCCAGCCAATAATTTGGCTTAATTTGGGATGCAGCACAAGCAGGACTGTGGGCTACACACAGAAACACCTGCATGGACACAAAACAGTGTGATGAGCAGAGCTGGACACAAAACAGACCTGTCAAGGCATTCTCTGGGAAAACTGAGCTGTTTGTGCACAGACCTCTGACATGCTGGTCTGAAAAGCAGCAGCCAGCAAGAGAGGACAGATCCCATCACCACACTGGGGATGCACAGGCTGAAAGTTGGTTGAAACATGCAACTTCCCAGTTTGACCCATCTCTGTCCAGCATTTTTTATGGATTATTTCTACCTGAACCAGACTGTGAAAGTGATTTACCTGTTCAGATGGGAGCCTGGTCTCCCTCCTGTGCAGAAGTGAAGGAAGACTCTGGGGGAAAGCAGGGAGAGGTGGCAGGATTGAGGAAACCAGTCTGGCCTCACTAGGACATGACATTTGCCATTGCTACTGCAATGCTCTACACTGCTATGGCTTAAAATCCCAGGCCACAGCCAGTAAAAATTTCCATCCCCCCTTGTCCCTGCAAGCACAGCCTGATCCCAAGGGAATTCTGCATCAGAACCAAAATATGTCCTAACATTAACATGTGCAAAGGTTTAGACCACAGCTGTCAAACAAACCCTGATCAGTCATTGTTTAGCAGCTATGGATCCAAGCTACATAAACTGGTGAGAGAGCTGACTGGGAATTCATCCACCTTTCTCTTCTGGAAGTTCTCAAGGAATTCAGCTATGACCCAGCTGATCTCCTCAGTTAGGCAGATGTGCCTGCAGGTGGTATCAATCCCCTGCATGACAGGATAAACAACATCTGAACACGGGAAGAGCTCAGGGAAGAGAGATGAAGAATGAAAAGAGAGCAGGATGAAGGCAGCTGGGAGGTAGATACTGCCCCCTCTATTCCATGGAGTGGGTAATACCATGGAATTAGTAGGAGTACCTCCTTCATTCTCAGAACTTCTGACTGAGAAAAAAAGTTAAATCATCACTTTTCTCCCCAGAAAATCAGAAGGAATGGCTCAGGTGTGATTACTTTGGCTCGCCCAGCCCACAGACAGGTCACTTACCAGAGCTCACATCTCTGTTCCACCCTCATCCAACCCAGCAACCCAAATTCCAACCACTGCCACAAGTGTAAACCATATTTACCCCTGTTATTCCAGAACCCCATGGTCTGGAAGGCTACAACCTCTCCCAAAGCTGGACTCAGAGCCTTATCCAGTCAAGATAACAGAGCCCAGTACATGGTTAATCATCACTGCAAAGAATCTCTACTGTCAGGTCTGTGCTGCTCCACTTTCTAAAAGCTGATATTCACAGCAGCAGGAATTTCAGCCACTGTGATCCCTGTGCTGAGGGATTTCCACATCCTCCAGGCTCAGATAAAATGGCACACAAACTCCCTGCCTCTCTGGTTTTGGCCCCAAATTCAAATCTAAGAAATTTTTTTCTATAGAAGTTTCATTGAAATGGGCATGTTCCCACAGAACATTTCACTTTCAATTATATCAGCACTTTTTATGGGGGAAAAAAAAATAATCAGAAAACATTCCAGTCAGATCTAGGCAAATTTGCTAATATTTACCAAAAAAAGACACTCATGGCAGATTTGTATCTTATTATCAAGATGTTTGGTCTTTCAGGTTATATCCAGAAATCTTTCTGCTGCAGAAACAAGTCATGAAAGGCTTCGGATTGATGACTTTAATATGTCTGTCATTCCTTGATTAGGAGTGTTAGTGTTGGTCTGCCTTTGTTCTGCTGAAAAAAAAGCCTTTTCTGGATTCACAGGCATATTTATTGCAATCTTTAAATTCTTCAACTGGACAGGGAAAGGAGGCTGAATCCTTAATAAAGACTTCCTTCCTCCCAGTGTTATTTATTCATTGGATAAAGATAGGCTAAATAAATACAAATTACTTGTAGACTAAAAAACTTCAGTGATTGAAACTTCATTGTCCTGTGGACGCTCCACATAAATTTCTTGATTTCTAGGACACTATTTCTCAGTTTCTCCCATTCAGTCTAAATTATTTCAGATGGCAGATAAAGCCAGTCTTGATCACAAATTAATGTTACAGATTTTTGGAAATAAAGCCCTGTGTGTTTTGTGCTCTCTGAGGTGGAATTCCTTAAACTGGGAACCACTTAGGGTAAAATATGGCAAAAAAATATTTTCTGACTGCTGATCATGCTAGAACACAACCAGTATCCAGAGTCAGGCAGGCAAAGGGTTTGATACCAGCAAATGGAAAGGGCTTTCCTTCTACACAATGCATGTAATTAATTTGTGGGACTCATTACCAAAAGAGGTCATGAAGGCCAATATCATGCATGAGATTACAAAAGATTTATTAAAAATTGTGGAGGATTTCATTGGGATAACTTAGCACAGTGATCTGGCTGTGACTTCTATGTCAGGAAACCCCTAAAATACTGAAAATCAAAGGCAGGGTCTGCCTTGCTCTGGGCATCTGTGTTTCAGATCCACTGAAGGACTGAGGTACACTGGCAGAGTTTAGCAGTCATTTATTAACCCTGGTGACAAGGAAAGACTAGGGATTAAGGACATAATTCTATTTTTAATAGGATGTGGAGAACAGGTTTTCAACTGCTGTAAATCAGATTGTGTTCCTCATTTTCCATGAGATTTTCCAGTCCCAGGGATCTGGTTCTTTTTGTCTCTTCCTGACTGTGAGGACATTGATTTCCAGCATGCCCAGAGCATTGCAAAGGGTCCTGGCAAAGCTCTTGAGACTTGCTGGAGTTTTCCTCATGTCCCTTCAATCTCTGGATGTTCACACGACCCTGACTGAAGTGCTGTACCCACACAGCTCGTGCAGGTGTCTGATGGTTCAGGCACTTCAGCATCATCCAAATGCAGAGGAGCAAGCCAAGGAGCCTTTCTCCAGTGCCAAGCTGTGCATTTTCCTCTCTTCTCCCTTGATCTTAAGCCTTTTTCTCTCCCTTCAGAACTGCCTTCAGCAGGCAGGAGAGGATTTCTTAGGAGAAGTGCCCCTAGAGGAGCTAAGAGCTGGTTTAGAGGGGTTTTTGATGCAATGTGGACTCCACTTAGCAATGAGCAACATGCACCGCTTGGCATCCACCAGCCACTTGGACTTTGAGAGGCTGGAGAAAGATACAAAGATGATAAGAATGATTAAGATGATAGGAAAAGCCAGTCCTCAGAAATAAAGGCAGAAATCTTCTCTTGCCAGGAGGATACTGTGCAAACTAAGCACAGAATGGGCACCTGCTTGGCAGCCCTCAATCCTTCCCACAGGACAGCTTTATCTGTTCCTACAGGATTTGCCACCATCTCAAAACATCTTGGGATTTCTTTCTCTGTCATTCCCTAAATAAACTTTTCTAATATCCATAATATGAACTGATCCCAGGTTCTCCAAAGACAGATGGCTCTATCACAGATAAGTATCAGATACTGACGTGACACCCCAGAACTTTGCATTTCTCACTTCCCATCCCTTGTGATACCCCATTTCACTAAAGCAATTCCCAGCCAGCAGCCCAGGAGCTGAAAATTACACATAGAGAGGAGATCTGCTCCTATTTTGAAGGATTTATGCCAGCTCACTCAGTTTCTGGAGGCAACTAGGGAGAAAGGCTGCCTCGAAACAAGAGCAATTTGTCTGGCAAGTTTTGTGGTTCCTGCTGGTTGACACAGACTCGGTCTGGGATGATGGCAGCCCATGGAAAACAGGAGATTTCAGACCTTTCTCTGCTGGTTTGATTAGCATAGATCTCCCCAGAACTGACATCATATGCCAAGCTATTTGGGATGAGAGGCAACATCCACCTGTGAGCCAGTGGCTTTCTCTGTGTGGTCAGTGGGGTTCAGGGCATGGACCAGCCTCACCCAGGGAGCAGAGCTGTGGCTCAGGCTCAGGGGTTTATGCCCAGAACTCATCACACTTGTTTTTGCCAGGAGTCTGATGTCTAGGAGGTCTTCTGGGTGTCTTGCCTGCCTGGAGGTGATGGAGGGCATCACTCTGGGTGCCTGGGGAAGGCTAAGCCTGAGCTGGCACATCCACACCTCAGGCTGCAGGAAGGTGTCCTAAAGCACCACAGCTATAAGAGGCAAAGTGGGAAATATCAGCCTCAGAGGCATGATCCTTACTGTGCTGCATTTCAGCTTTCCCTCTGCTTCCAGACTAGTGAATCCCACCCCTCTGGCCACTTGCACCAGAGCCCAAATGTGACAGAAATGCCACAGACAGCTCCTGTCCCTGATATGCTCCCATCACCCAGCCAAGGCTACTCCATGTGACTGTAACAGAGACATATTTCAGAGTTAAACATCCTGCAGTTCAGAAGGGGCTGCCAAAGGAAAAAAAATTAGTTTCCTTCTTTTCTTTACATTTTTCTGGCTGGATAAACCTCAGGGTCTACTCTGGCATTCATTAGTCTTCTCTCCCCTGTCCCCATTGGATGGATGCATCTCCAATCCAGCACAGGTCAGGAGCACAAGTGAAAACACTGAAAATCCCATGCTTGATACCAGGAATCACTATCATTTTCCTCAGTGTCAGCTCTAATGTCCAATGCTGTGTGATTATGGAAGCCCTCAATTTCAATTTGACATCTCAAGACAGCACCACTCTGCCCTCTGAGAGCACCTCCTTTCCCAGGCATGTTTTGGAGCCCCCTCCCATCTCTGAAATAGAAGAGCAGGGCACTGAGTCAAGCCTAGAGAGAGATCTCAGGTGTCCTCACACTCAGTTTTCTTTTCAGCATCAATTTCCAAGGAATTGCACCAAAAGAAACCTCACCAGGAATTTGCTGTCTAATGCCAGCCAGTTTGCTCTTTGATGCTCTTTATGTGAAAAAGCACTTCACCTCCCTTTGGGCTGGATTCTCTTCTGCTCCTTCTGCTCCCAGCTCTTGATCTTTTCCTTGTGCCCCCAAAAAAATGGAGAAAACAGCAGCTTCTCCCGAGCCTTACACCCTGCAGAGGGCTCAAAGTAACCCCAAAGAGCTGGGCCAGTTTAACAATACATTTGTTTTCTCCATTTAACTAACTCAGCTTTTTCTTCCTGATTTGCTTTTGCTGACCCTGCAGTGCCCTGCTCCGCAGCCCAGACCATCTTCCTAATCCCAAATCCCTGCAGCAATCCTGCCCATCACGAAACTCATCACACTTTGTAGCAGACAGACAGCAGCAGAGGGGTCTGCTGGCTCTGCCTATGACCCTGGGAGGTTCCAAGCCCAATCTTTCACCCCGTGGCATCCTATCATCCCTGTAGGTTCCACCTCTGTGCCCTGGTAGACACTGGCATGGACATGAGCCCCCTTAAGGGAAAGGAGACAATGGATATTACAGCCCTGACAGCTGGATTTACACTTTGTTCCTCTGTCTCTGTCAACATCTTGTTGCTCTGCTTTCTGTCCAGCCCTGCTTCTAATCCCCCCTCCCTCCTCTCCCTTTATGTATAGATATTTTATTGCAAACACTCTGGCTTTTACGACCGGATTTTTCACGCTCTGGACCACTTCCCCCATCAATTCTCTTGTCACTTTTACTGTCGGCTGCTCCTGGATAAAAATAACAAGAAGAGCCAGGTTTTGTGAGCTGGCCTGTTCTCTGGGGGGAACCTACCAGAATAACCTGCCAGGAGAAGCAGTTGCTAATAATAATATACCGAGAGAAGAGCCCAGTGCATTGTAACTCACTATTTAATTGAAATGATGACCTCCTTTGAGACCTTCATCTGACATAAGTCAGCCTCTCACAGTCCACCCCAGCCTGACCTGGAAGCACACAGATGCTGCTGTAACTCCCCAATGAGACCCTGTTGCCATCAGAGCTGAGATTTTTCCTGCTCCCACCCAACCATGGGACCCACCAGCCCCTCTCCCAGGCAATCCTCAGTGAATGATTTAAAAGGCATCATGTATGAAGTTAATCGCAGAGGAAAACTCTTCCATTTCCAGACACCTGCACTTTGCTTCACAGTCCCATACAAGCAGTGTCTCTTTAGGAATGGGAAAAGCTCCAGAGCCAGGGAAGGCTGCTGGTTCTCCTTGCTTGCACCCTGTGAGCTTTGCAGCTAAGAAAGCAGAATAATCCCTAACTGCACACCTGATGTAACCTAGTTTTCTACAATCTTTGAGTAACTGGAAAGGGATTCTGTTAGAGAGGGATCTTAAAACTCACAAGAGCTCAGCCAAGCAGAGGATCTTGCTTCTGTTCTTAACCCAAGCCCAACAATCCCTATTTCTGTGTCAGCAGGGAAACACCCCTGGGATCACAGTGGAATGCAATTTTTCATACTGTCAAACCACTGGCACAGCCAGCACTCTCCTTCATGATTCCCTAACACAGAAATCAGGAGTTGAAGCCAGGCCTTCGCCAGACTACTTGCACACCTTGTCTTGGATGTAAGGAGGGTTCAGCTGTGCCCTGGTCATTCCCACAGGGCTCAGGGCAGTAGGAAATTCCTTGACTCAGGAGAATTTACTGTTCCAGACATCAGTGGCCTGTGCAGATGAGTTAGCATTGGATCTCCTGCCCTTCTTGCCTGAGCATGGCTCAAACTGTAGAGCTTTGTAGGACTGTTCCTATAGGGACCAAGAGTCAGTGTGGCACCCAGGGACTTCGCTCTATGTTTGCCTACAAAACCAGGGACTGGAACTCACCCTTCACAGCAGTTCCCAGCTGCTATGACCAGCAGATCTGTTCTCTGCTGTCCTCTGTCATCAGAGAAGTTCCATCTCTCTGCTCATCCTCCTCCAAAGCTGTTCTCCTGGCTCCCCACCCACCAACACCCAGCCCTGGTTTTAGAAACTCTGGGACACCTCCAAGCCTGCGCCTTTCTGTACCTCCACCTTCTGCTCCTCATGCTGTTTGTATTCCCCAAATTACTTTCCTTTTAATCTTTGCAAAACAGACCTTCCTTGGCTGGTTCTCAGACAGGAAAGAGAGGGCACAGGCAGACATTTTTCTTCTCCACAGCACAAATCTGTGGGCTGCAGTTTTAGTTCTTTCCCTTTCTTTCCCAAGGCAGTGCTGACTGCGCTTCTCTTGGCAGCTCACAAGAGCTTCCCAAGGTGTCACAGAATCCTTAAATGGTTTAGGTTCGATAGGCCCTTAAAAATCAGCCAGTTTTGAACCCCTCTGCCATGGGCAGGGGCACCTTCCACTATCCCAGGTTGCCCCAAGCCCCATCCAGTCTGGCCTTGGACACCTCCAGGGATGGGGCAACCACAGCTTCCCTGGGCAACCTGTACCAGGGCTTCACCATCCTCACAGCAAAGAATTTTTTGCTAATATCTAATCTAAACCTGCTCTCCTTCAGTTTACCCCTTGTTCTGTCACCTCATGCCCTTCTCTTTCAGTAGATTGCCATTTTCTGATAGAATAAGAGCCAACTCTGAAAAATGAACCCGGCACTGCTGCACTAAGAAAAGAGAGAACAAAATTCATTTCACTTTAGAGCAGACCTCCAATGGTTAAACATTAAAGATGAGTCCATCATTTAAATTCTTCTCTTATTATCTGAACAGACCGTCCCATGTGCATTGTAGCTGAGTCTTTTCAGATGCTAATTATTTCTGATAAAAATACTTTCCTATAAAGATGGAAGCTTCTCCTTTAAGTGTTTGCATATCTGCCATATAGCAAGGGTTACAGTAAGCGAGGGCTGGCTTTGGCAAAGAATTCAATTCCTTGCAGGGAAAGAAAAACTTGATTTAGAGTTTAATAATTTTCTTTTGAAAATGATGCTGAAAAAATAATTTCTCAGGGTTTTTTCACAAGCAAGGAAGGGAATGTGGTACAGCAGCTTACAAACACCTGGAAAATTAAGCAGCTCAACACTAGAGATGAGAGTTTCATTTGTATTACAACCTAAACAGAGATACTAAAGTTGCACAGGTTTTTTCATTTGCATTCATGAGACTGAGAGTTTCACAGACAAAGTGACACAATTGTGACTGTAATTGGCAGGAGAGTGCAGTTCCCAAGTTGACAGGAAAAAAATTTCCTGTCCAAATTGGATTCATATCAGTAAATGCCTCCTTTTTAGTTTCCTACAAACTGGAAACTTTCCAACCATGGTGCACACCCACCAGAGTTGGCATTTTATCAGTTCCACATCAGAAATTGATACCAACTCCGCTGCAGTGCCATGAGCAGCGCCCACGTTCCCCTGCTCCTGGGGTTAATCCCTCTGTGAACTCACCCAGGGCTCTAAAACTGGCAGGTTCCAGAGTTCCTGGCCCATAATCCTGGCCAGCTTCCACTGAAGCCTAACTTTGGACTCAGTAAAATCACTTTTAACCCAGGTTTTTTTTCCAAATGAAGAATTTTGTGTTTGCTGAATTGGTATTTTCCCATGACTTTATAGCACCAAAAAAAAGAAAAAAATTAAAATAAAATTAATAATTCCAGTAGCTACAGTAGGTCTTTTATGTGCCTGTCCTTGATTTCACATGGACATCTGTGCAACCTCTCCTACCCAACCAAGGGCCAAGCATGCATAATACAACCACAAAGCTAATAAGAGTGGTTATTTCAGACAACCTGGAAACAGGAGATAAAACCACAGATTAAAAATAACTTAAACCCAGTTGAAGTCAAGGTTGAAAACTTATCAACAATTTTCAGGTAAGCAAGTTACAGAGTGTAGGTGCCGAAAAGAAAGAAAAGCATTGCAAACACTTGGAAATTACTTTAAATTTAAAGAAATCTAACCACTTTAATGTAAAGAAATACAAAGATAGGATAGCCAAAAATATTAACTCTAACTGTAGCAAGTCCACATTTCACTGTGGTGTCTGCTCTCATCCTATTTTAAGTCATTATATAGATCGAGCTGCCCAAGGTCACATTCGATACTCTCGCTTTTCTCTTTTGTGATGCAATTCGGACAAAATTAACAAAACGGACGTCAAGAGCCTTAAAAAAGTGATTTTGCAGGAGGACATGTAGGCAGTGGAATTTTCTTGCAATAACAGTCTTCTTGCTGGAGTAGTTTAAATCTGGATGAGGCGCTTGAGAACGAAGCGAAGACACAAACCCGTCCCGCTCCTGCCGGGGCATGTGGACACGATGACCTAACAAGTCTTTCCCATCTGCCATCCCTGTGGTTCTCTGAGAAATGAAATCCCAGGAGACCCAGGGCCTGATCCTGAGAGGTGAACCCAGAGGACCAGACTTCACCCTGCTTAAGCTTTGCTATAAATAAATTTGTGTTGGGGCCAATTACTGGCATTTGCCTCTTTCTCAATCCTTTCAGTCAGAGCCTCTTGGCATTTAACGATGTGATTTTTCCAGCAATATGTGAATTGCTTTCACTTCTATGTTTTTCCCAGCTGTCTGACTCAGAAATGTGGGCTGACTTGGTTAAACCAAGGATGCCACTGCTAGAGAGATGGGCAAAGATGTCAAAAAATAAAAACCAAAAAATAAAAAACCCAACAACCTTATTTTGCAAATGTTTCTGCAAAGGAAGAAGTGAATCTGCCTCTCGTGTGTCTCCCCTTTGCTGAGCTCATAGTAAGAATGGTGGTGGATGGCATTTCTGGCAGGAAAACTGGTGTATAAAGCACACATTAAGTGAACATTCAAAAATAGTTCAAGAGGGTTAATTTCATGGTGCAGCCTCATCCTAAATGTCATTAATCTCAACAAAGATCAAAAGTATTGCTGTTTAATCTGCATACCCTGCAAAAAGTTAACCAGACGTGAAACTGTCACTAAGTGAGAAATGTTTACCACCACAAGATGAAAAATAATATCCTTTAATATGTACAATCAAGAAAACCTTTGTTCCCTAGAGGACAAATTAAAAACAGAAAAGGAGGCTAAATTCCTGGCATGTGTTATTTAACTGAATTATGTTCTCAGCCTTCATTTCATTTTTTTCATATGTGCCTACCAATCTGGGGAAAGAATCTGACAACTTTTTAGGACTATTCAAATTTCTTTTTGTGAGAAATTACTTATTTGCATGAAATCCACCATGTTCTGTCCAACTGGTAATTTACACAAGAAGTTTACAATTTTTCTGCAATAATTTTGGCCTTCGAAAATGCCCTGGGACAGACATCTACTGGATGTTATCAATTTAGTCACAGAATCACAGAATGGCTGAGTTTGGGAGGAACCACTGGTGGGGTTATATGTTTCAACCTCTTCCCTCCAGAGTAAGTTGACAAGAACCTGAAAATTATTTTCACTCAGCTTTCAAACATGGAAAAACTGAAACTTTAACATGTTAAAAATCACATGAAGTTAAAGAAAATGGCCTCTTTTTTTCACATGCCCATCTGGGTGCAGAAAGTGGCCTTCTAGCACACCCAAAGTTCTTCCCCACATGCTGGCCCCACTAACAAGATCAGCAGCAGTGTTGATGCCAATCTGCTGTGTCCTGTGTCTGGCAGCTCCAAGAATTTGTCATCACCAGGGCTGTCCCTCAGTTCTTGATGGAGAACTTCCTCTTCGTGCCCCACTGGGCCAGAGGACCAGGAATCATCTGTGGAAAAATGCCGATGAAGAAAAGATGGCATCTGATAAAGATAAGAGCTACCAAGTTATGGTAAGCAGCACATAAGCATATTATAATTTCTGCAGCAAGAGTTTCTAGAGAGTTTTTCCAGGCCTTTTCTCACCCACAGGGGGTCTTGAATCCTGGACAGGACTTACTATATCTCTTCCATAACAGTCCTCCATGATTCAATAATGAAACCTCCATCCAGCCCAACTTCAGAGCAGAAAACTGTTCCTTGACACCCCAGAGCAAGACATAAAGAGGTCTTTTGGTGTAAAAATGGGTGATTTTCTCCTTCTGATTAATTCCCTGGTTTTTACTTGCCATGTTCTGTCCACCCATCACAGAATGACTGCCTATAGTGAAGGTGAGAGATGGATCCAGTGTGGGGCTGCCTCAAAAGGACACTGAGGGACAAGACTGGAGGTGAAGATGTCCAAGTTGAATGAAGAAAATGTCTTGGTAGACATTGGTACCTTGACAGGTAGAAAGGACCTGGGGATGGGCAGGGGCATTTTTAAGTTCCCTTCCAACCCAAGCCATTCTGTGATTCTGTGGCCTTCCTGGCTCCCTGTACCTTTTCCAGTACAGATTGATCTGTGTCCATCTTGGACAGAACCACATCATGCACCTGAAAAAAGGGCTACAGAGAGAATGTCCTCCATGCCCTGCTGTGCTTCTATTCATTGTCCCTACCCTTTCACCCAAGTCCTGTATCTGGAAGGTGCTGAGTGCTTCCTGGTGGAAAAATAAAGCATTTTCTTCCCATGTCTACACAGTCTCAGCACTTGACAGCCAGACTGTGTCCTGAGCTTCCATCCAGCCTGACTGGAAATTCACAACCCTTCAGCAACACAGTTAATCTGTAATAATCAGATTGGTTATCAGTGATAATGTGAAATGCACTTTTGGGGAAGCCTGGGGCTGCATTGGGGAATGACTCCACATAAGGAAAAGACAACTGCATGCTCCTTCTCTTAAGACTTTCCCTGCACTGAGCTGGAAGATGGGCTGACCAGGAGGTCACAGGCAGGCAGCAGAGCCAGGGAGGACTGC
>VZTB01011688.1:68294-178529 GCA_013397245.1 Thryothorus ludovicianus | reverse complement strand
TTCTAGCACACCCAAAGTTCTTCCCCACATGCTGGCCCCACTAACAAGATCAGCAGCAGTGTTGATGCCAATCTGCTGTGTCCTGTGTCTGGCAGCTCCAAGAATTTGTCATCACCAGGGCTGTCCCTCAGTTCTTGATGGAGAACTTCTTCTTCGTGCCTCACTGGACCAGAGGACCAGGAATCATCTGTGGAAAAATGCCGATGAAGAAAAGATGGCATCTGATAAAGATAAGAGCTACCAAGTTATGGTAAGCAGCACATAAGCATATTATAATTTCTGCAGCAAGAGTTTCTAGAGAGTTTTTCCAGGCCTTTTCTCACCCACAGAGGGTCTTGAATCCTGGACAGGACTTACTATATCTCTTCCATAACAGTCCTCCATGATTCAATAATGAAACCTCCATCCAGCCCAACTTCAGAGCAGAAAACTGTTCCTTGACACCCCAGAGCAAGATATAAAGAGGTCTTTTGGTGTAAAAATGGGTGATTTTCTCCTTCTGATTAATTCCCTGGTTTTTACTTGCCATGTTCTGTCCACCCATCACAGAATGACTGCCTATAGTGAAGGTGAGAGATGGATCCAGTGTGGGGCTGCCTCAAAAGGACACTGAGGGACAAGACTGGAGGTGAAGATGTCCAAGTTGAATGAAGAAAATGTCTTGGTAGACATTGGTACCTTGACAGGTAGAAAGGACCTGGGGATGGGCAGGGGCATTTTTAAGTTCCCTTCCAACCCAAGCCATTCTGTGATTCTGTGGCCTTCCTGGCTCCCTGTACCTTTTCCAGTACAGATTGATCTGTGTCCATCTTGGACAGAACCACATCATGCACCTGAAAAAAGGGCTACAGAGAGAATGTCCTCCATGCCCTGCTGTGCTTCTATTCATTGTCCCTACCCTTTCACCCAAGTCCTGTGTCTGGAAGGTGCTGAGTGCTTCCTGGTGGAAAAATAAAGCATTTTCTTCCCATGTCTACACAGTCTCAGCACTTGACAGCCAGACTGTGTCCTGAGCTTCCATCCAGCCTGACTGGAAATTCACAACCCTTCAGCAACACAGTTAATCTGTAATAATCAGATTGGTTATCAGTGATAATGTGAAATGCACTTTTGGGGAAGCCTGGGGCTGCATTGGGGAATGACTCCACATAAGGAAAAGACAACTGCATGCTCCTTCTCCCAGGATTTTCCCTGCGCTGAGCTGGAAGATGGGCTGACCAGGAGGTCACAGGCAGGCAGCAAGCTCAGGGAGGACTGCACCTACTGCCAGTGGGGAGGACCATGCTGTAATTCTCCAAAGGTCTGGCTGTAGGAAGCTCCCAGATTTTTTACCAGTCCTAGGAAAGCTATCCCAGGAAGTGCACAGTGCTGCCTGGTCTGCCCAAGCCAAGGCATAAACCTTCTGTCCACAGTCAAGCCTTCAGTCCAGTCTATGCAGTGCCTTGCCCTTACCAAAGTGACAGGTTCCAAGAGGCAGAAACAGAGACCTGTTTATCTGAGCCCTGAGAAGAATGTAGGCAGCAAAGGTAGAAGGATTTAGGACTCCTCTGTGCCTGGTAGGTTTGTGCTTTTCTACCTCTAGGCACAAACAAAAGCTACTTCCCTTCAAAGGAAGGTCATGTTCCTATCTCAGCCAGCAGCAAAACATCCAGCGGTTTCAGTGGCAGCAGGAAACAACCTTGGGGAAAAAAGGGCAAAGAAAAGCAGCAAATTCACTGTTGCCATAAATGTACCTGCACGTCAGCTTTCTATCTGCAAAGGCCTTGTGTGAGCCAACCTCCCCCCTTTCACCACGAGCTGTCAGCCTGTGTGTGGGTGGGCAGGGCAGGCTCACGGCAGGGTGGGCGTACATCAAAGAGCTGCTGAGCACCAGAACCCTGCTCTGCCCAGAGAGAAGGCCACACAGGTTGACATAGCCCACGTCAGGTGGTGCTCAGGAGACAAGTGGATTTTGTTAATCCATCATGCCAGGAGACAGATGAGAGAAATCAGGTGTGGGGCTGGGAGCCCCCCAGCATTGCCACACGGCATCATCATCCAGCGGTTGCTCATTCCCTGTTGATTTCAGAGGCTGTCCTCATCACCTCATGCTGCTGACACTGTGCAGATGGAGGTGCTAGTACTGGGGAGGGTCTTTGGGATGCTGTTTCAAAATACAGATTTCTTCAGGATTCTTTTTTTCTCAGGAAACGGAATAGAGGCCAGGTTTCGAGGCAGATTGCCAGGTAAATATCCTGGAATCTGCAGCTCTGGGCATTTCACCTGTGAAACATCCTGAAGGTCCACAGAAAGCCCAGGCTGCCACCACATTAAGCAGCAGATAAACATGGCAGGAACCAGGCAGACGTGCACTAGAGTCCATTTTGCTTGGAGCTTTATCAACCCAACCGGATTTGCTGGCATGTCAGTGCCATGCAATGCTCCAAGGTTTGGGAGAGTCTGGACAATACTCCCACCATAAAGGTAATTATTCTTTATTTGTCTAGTTCATCACTTGTCTGGTGGGGCAAAAATGACTTCTCATTTTTTCTATTCAAAACACCACCTTTCTGAAAATCCTGCTGAGAAAATTAGAGCACAATAGACTTTGCAATGTAACTTTTCTCTTGGAGATACAACTATTCTCTTGGAGATACAACTATTGTCTTGGAGATATGCCAATTTCTTTTTCTTTTCTTTTTTTTAGAGAGAGAAGTGTTAACAACCTTTATAGGGGAAGGAAGAGTAAATATTTTATAAGATGAAAGAAGAAGGCAGGTGTGACATGAGCTCTCATCTCACAGAGCTGTGGCCATAGGGAGAAGGATTAGGGCATGGATTTTTCAGGCATTCATCTCCAGCACTTGTATAAACAAAACTCTTATCCATCAAGCGAAGGCTTTATGTCCCAGAGCACATAACATTTTTTTCCTGAGAGCTCTTCAAAGGAAAAAAGAAAATGTAGTTCCAGAGCTGCACTACTTTCTGTAAGCCATCGTCACAGTTGATGTCACCATAAATAAACAAAGGAATGCTGGGGCTAACCATGACAAAAATGTCAAACTCTTCCTAGAACAGTTACCTTGCCTGCTCTGAGAGAAAAGCAAGCTGTTTTCCTGCTGGACACAGGGGTCTTTGGAAAAAGGAACAGAGCCTGGATAGGCCACAGAGACCTAATTGCTGATCCATATTGTCACAAGTACCACCATTTTTGTCAGTGGACGGAAAAGGCCTAAAAAAATCGTACTCAATCCCAGTCCTTCCTTGTCATCCCTCATTTGTGTGGCCAAGGGTTTACATGTGGAGGATGGGGGATTATACAGTAACAAAACAAATGTTTGTTCTCTCCTCCCAAGTTTGCCTGAGAGGAATTAAAACAGGCAATGCAGGTTGAGACACCCTCCAGCTGAGGACACCCATGTTTAGGTGCTTCCATGTAAATTTGGCATCTGAATTTCCTCTCTAGGCACTGAAGTTATAGTCAACAATCCTAGAACTTGATCCAGCCCAACCTCCAATATATACCCAGCTTGGGGTGGATTTACTTGCCTGAAAGGAGACGCCTAGAAAGCTGTTCAAGGGTGTCTAAGTCATCCACGTGAGGATCTTTAGATAAGACACAGGATCTACTTCAAATGAGGAATTTTTCAGCAACTGAATCCTATCCACAACTGCTCTGTGGGGGTGAATGACACTGACAAATCAGGTACAGATCTGTCCTCTGGGAAACACGAATGCTGTGTTTGCCTTGTGTTTGCTTAAATAATTTCACAAAGTTTGGAAATAATGTTAGGCAACCGTGTCATCTTTTCTGTGAGGTCTGAGAAAAAAAAGCTTTCAGCTCCCAAGGGTGCCAGAGCAGCATTTCCCCTGAAAGCTCTGAGGAGACATCTCAAAACAATCATCATACTCCAGCTCAATGTGATGCTGTACTAATGCAACCTCTTGATTCTCAGAAACATCCATTATATTTTGGGCTTCCTACTATTTATGCACTATTTCCCACCTAGTCTTTGCAGAGGCTTCACCAGTGATGGTGGAACCTCTGTGCAAATTATGATCATCCTGTTTGATATGAGTTTCCTCATCCTACAAGGCTACATTTGAACATCAGTCATGTCAGCCTGCTTCCTCTAGCTCAAAAATAAGGGTTCAGGAGAAAACCCTGAGTCACCAGGCTGTGTCTGAACCCAAGGTCTGTATGCTTGGGGCTGTTTCAACATCTCCATTTGGTGTAGATGTCTCCACACTGTCACTTCCTTCAGCATGGAGGTTGAGACAACAACAGGATGTAACTGCATTCATTTTCCCACTAAAATAAGGATTTCTTTGACTCCATCCTAGATGTTTTCATTCCTGTCTCCAGTGCACTAAGCTGTAGATACATCACCTCTCCTGGACCCTTCAGCCATCCCTTGGGACCAGCAGGAGAACAACTTGTGTGAGTCAGCATCCTGCCTCCAGCAGTGGACGCCCAAGAAAGAGCACAGGCTTAGAAAAAATATGTAACAATATTTCCTTGAAACACTTCCTAGCATTTAGCAGCTTGTGGGTTGGGAATTTCCCAGGTAAGAAAAGGGATATTTGCATTTCATAGTCATCAGTAATTTTTTTGCCAAACTTTTCCAGTCTCTTTTGGAGCCTTCACAAACTTTGCATACCCATAACCTCCTGCAGCAAGGCACTCTACAGGTTTTATAACAGTGTGTGAACAGCCATCTCTTTTTTTTTGAACGTGACTCTCAGTAATTTCTCTTGGTGTCCTCTAGTTCTTGAATTGGCAGGGACTGTGGAGAGTCATCCCTGAGTCCCCACCTTCGTGCTGCTGGAGTAATATTGCCCTATATCCTTTCAGGCCTCACTTTTCCTGAAATCCCAAGATTTGGCTGCACTGCTTCTCCCCACTGCAGGTCAGCAGAGGGAGCTGAAGGTCTGAGCCTTTCCAGCAGCTGCTGTCACTTTTCATGTTCCAGCTTTCAACACTCAGTCTAAATATAAAACAATACCCGTTGTTTCTCCCAGCTGCATGGCTGAAAGTTTCAGAGGAATGAAAGTAAATAGCCAAGAAAGGCAATGCACTCCAAAGGAAGAACACTGGTAAATAAGATAGTGTTTTATTCCAAACTAAAACTAAGACAAATTTCAGGGATTGTCCTAAGACAGCAGCCAAGAGAAAAAGAGAAGTAAGAAAAAACAATCTGATTCAGACTCCTCAACAAGATTGACAACTCGACTTTGGTTTGTTTCTAACCAGTTTCCCTCTCATGTATTATCAGAATATGAAAGATCTTGCATTGAATGTCATGTACAGCAGAGTCTGTGGGAGGAAAGCTTGATTTTTGTAGGAAACCCATTTTAATTCTCAAAAACGTCATCTGAAGTGTCTGTGCCTCAGCTTCTCCACTCTTCTATGCTTTATCTATGTTATTACAGTTGCATCAGGACAAGAAGCATGCCCTAGAATCACAGAGTACAGAATTATTTCGGTTGGAAAGCAACCTAAAGGTCAACCAGTTCCAACCCCCTGCCATGGGCACAGACTCCTTTCACTAGAACAGGTTGCTCAGAGTCCCACTTAGCCCAGTCCTGAAAACTTCCAGGGATGGGGCAGCCACAGATTCAGTGGGAAACCTGTGCCAGGGCCTCACCACCCCCATCACCCTCGTCACATGTTCAGCTTGAAGGAATGGATATCTGCAACAGTCTGAAAAAGCTCAATTTCCAGAGTCTTTCCCCAAATTCTTGAGCATGTTTCCCCTGAATACTTTCTGCACTGTAAAAGGAGTTTGCCTGAACTTAGGGGAAAACAGGAGCTGGGGGGATGTTGCCCAAGAGGAGGTGAGGTCTGCCATGAGATTCAGGGCATGGGGGGCCCTGTCTGCAAACCCTGATCTCCCCACGTGTCCCTAACCCAAGCCCTGGACCCAGCAGCTGAAATGTGCTCCCTGGGAAGCCAGCTGAATCAGGACAACCAGGAGCCTGATTCCTTCCAGTCTTCCATAAGCTTCAAGGGGAAACAAATCTGGTTTTGGTCTGATTTGGACCCAAACCAGCTCATAAAAGAGAAAATTACAACCCAACACTTGATGAGATTTCCTGCCAAGAGGAAAGCCAGTGAGCTCTCTCTCCCCTCCATCACCCCTGGTTTTGGCATCCTCCAGGGCCCACATGCTTTGGCCAAGTTTTGTTTGATCCACAGTGCAAAGGAGCCCTGTGTCTCTGCTTCTGGCAGCTGGATTGCACCACTGGGTAATTCTGTGGCTAAACTGTTTAAATAATGTTAATGGCTTTACAAATTCACTTTCAAAACAGCCTGAAGTGTAAAGCCAGCGGAGCTGAAGCAGCATGCTGGGGCTTAGGCATATTTAGATAAGAGTGGGTGCAGAGTAAGCTTTCCACAAGAGCTACAGGAATCAGAGATAGCTGCCTCTTAACCACCTCTCCTGCACTGCAAAGGGGTAGATGTCTGCTGCAGCAGGGCAAGGATGGAAAGCCAGCACAGCTAGAGGCTTTGGGATCAGTATTTTTGTTCTTCTTGGCAGCCAACTCCCTCTGTGGCAGGTGCTGTTGGAGAAAACAACAGCAGAGGCATGGGTAGTCTCAGGTTTTCAAAACAGCAATAAATAAAATGAGAAGAAAAAAATAAAAGAGTTAGCTGACAGTGTTGAATGTACGATGAAAAATCAAGATTTAACGCAGGGCAAATCTGGCTCATACCCACCTACTTGAGGCAAAATTGCAATTCTCTGGCAGGTGTCCTGCTCTTAGCTTTAATTCAGAATGCTCCCTGGCTCCTCAGCTAATAAAGAGGAGCTTGAGGAATGCTACACAGCTTGCTGGAAGGCAAAACTGAGCTACATGAACCTGGGGAGAGTGCAAGGTACAGGGATGCAACTCCAAAAGCAGAGGCACAAACTTGGCAATGTGGACAGTGACTATCTTCCCATCCTGACCTTTTCTGGGCTCAGCACAGAAAGCTGGGAACAGCAGAGCTCCCTGTGCTAGTGTGTGTTTGCACACTGGCCCTGCCTGGTACCTGCACTGGCTTTGTGCCCAGCACGGGTCATGCTGTGATGGTGACAGTCCTAACAGCATCATGCAGGATTATTTGTGCCTCTCAGCAGCCCAGATTTCACACAGGTCACCCACTGCATTCCTATAATCACAGTTGTACTCAATAATTTCTTTTGGACAAATAAAAATATGATGGGGCTATGTTTGTCCTTTGATTTACATCAGGATAAATCAGTTGTTCTGCCCCAGTGGTTGGCTGTCTCCAGGCAAAGGAAGAGTGAGGTAAGGTCAGCACAGACCTCTGGAGTGTCTGCAGGAGAGATTTAAGGTCTGACAGCACAGCTCAAACTTGTGTTTAGGAAACCAAATAAGTTCAAAAGAAAACTTAGCACATGCTTAAACAATACAGATAATAAAACACTAGAACAAGTCAGAAATGGGAAGGAGTGGATTTGCCAGTTCTTGATCCTTCAAATCAAACCCAAAGACTTTTCCAGTGAAACATAACTTATGGCAAGTGAGATGCTCTCTGGAACACCCTTTGCCACAAACTGTGAAACGTCTGGGGGCTTTGCCAAGAAGGAAAGATGGGTTTGCAGCCAGTTCAGAACCATCCTTGCACTGATCCTGCACCAGCTAAGAGGAAAACCAAGTAAATCCCAAAGCCCAAACACAGCCCACACCCCCAAAACAGCATTCATCCTGTTCTCAACACAAACCAGCAGCTGCTACTTCCCTCTGGATCCAGCCCTTTGTGCAGTGCCCCTGCTGAGAGCATCCACACTGTTCCCAAGTGCAAACCCAACATCCCAAGAGAAGAGGAGGCTCGGAGGGGACCTTAAAACACTCAGAAAAGGGACTGGAGCCAGTCTCTCCTCCCGTGTGACAAATGAAGGGAAATGGCCTCATGTTGTGCCAGGGGAGGTTTAGATTGGATATAAGAAAAAATTCTCCACTGAAAGGGTGGTCAAGCACTGGAAGAAGCTGCCTCAAGAAGTGGTAGAATCACCATCCCTGGAAGAGTTAAAAAAACATGGATGTGGCATTTAAGGACATGGTTTAGTGGTGGACTTGGCAGTGCTGGGTTAATGGTCTTGATGATCTTAGAGATCTTCCCTGACCTTAATGACCTTTATGATCTATGAAGCCACTGGCTCCAAACATGCTCTGCACAGAGCTGTTGGTGGCACAGACCTTGCACAGTCCCAGGGCTGGCTCTGGTGGCACAGTCTCATGCTCAGAGCTGGGTTTAGGTACTGTGTGGGACATGGTCCATGCTGCCATGTCATTCCCATGTCACACAGTGCTGGCACACCTTCCATTGCACTGGATGGGGACTGCCAAGAGTTCCTGCTCTCATGAGCTTCTGCCCCTGAAGTGGTGAGAGTGATTTTTCCAGTCAGCTACACCCTGGAATAGAAAAAAATGCTAATAACACACCATTCCATCAAGCTGCCCCGTGTCTCCTCCCTTCCAACTGCAATCCTACAGCTTCTGCTACAAATGAGAAAAAAGATGGGAACAAATAATTTAAAATGGGAAGTCTGGAGGAAATTATTTCACTTTGTCAGGTCAGTAGATGCTCTCCAAATATATTTTTCAGTCTGTGCACATCTGGAGTTAATACATGTGATGGCTGGCCACTGGTCATCTACAGGATCCTTTTTCTTAATACTTCCTCCCAAAACTGTTTTGGGCAAATTACCCAGCAATGATGTAAAATCCTGAGGCTGCTGAAATCAAGAGATCTGCCAGTGACTCTGAAGATTTGCAGTCTGGTTTGAGTCCTGATAGGAAGAGAGAGATCAAACTGTGGAATCATGGGAACAATGAATATCCTGAGTTGGAAGTGACCCACAAGGGTCCTCAAGTCCAACCCCCGGCCCTGCACAGGACAATCACAAGAATCTCATCAAGTTCCTGAGATCATTTTTCAAACACTTACTGAGCTCTGTCAGGCTTGGTGCTCTGACCACTTTCCTGGGGATCCTGTTCCAAATGTCCTTGTTACCTGTTCATCCCTCACCTTGGCTGGGCTGGGGTCAGGTCCCCCCCACAGGCTCAGGTGTGTCAGAGTGACCTTGATCAAAACACCCACAGAGGAGGCAGCACAGGGAGGAGGCACAAGTGCAAGTTTGCTGAGGCTGGACACAGCCCAGGAGCCTTCCTTCATCCTTCCCCAGGAGAAGAATGTCCTGTCATCCCACCCAAAGGGCCTCAAGGGACTTTACCCACACCCTCAGTCCCCAGGTCCTCGGGACTTGTCCCAGGTTGCAGGAGGACAAAGGCACCTCCTGCTGCTCCAGGTTTGCTGTGGCTCCTCCCAGCTCAACCTCTCCTGCACGTGTGCCCTGCAGTCCTTCCCCAGCTCCTGCCCTGCCACAATTCATGGCTCCTCTTCTGCTCTTCCTTATATGGGGACCTGGAACATCACATTTTCTGTGCTAGGAAAGCCAATGCCCAAAAGTATCTTTTTCTCTGCTCTGCCACCAGCCCTGTCTGTTCCCCTGGTGTCCTGCCCATGCTGGGCACAGACCCAGCCTGCCCCACAGTGCTCCCCACACAACAGTTCCTTGGGGTGCCCCTGTCCCACACCATCCCACAGATGCCACCCACGTGCACAGGCACGGGTCCCTTCCCCATATGGCAACCCCTGGTCATCCCCATGTCCCCAAATTATGGTGCACGTGCAGCAGGGCAGACTGTCCAGGGAACACATCCCTGCCCACCCAGACATGGGAAGTGCCTGTGGTGCAGCAACCTCTCTCTGTTTAATCCTGACTAAGATGTTCATTTTCATCTAACTGCAGCCAAATCAGAATTTTTGCTTTTATGTTTTGAGGTGAGATTTTTTTCTATTTGGGTAAAAAAAAAGGCTGAGGATCCTTTTAGGGAGCAAAAATGTAATAAAATTAAAGTAAGTAATAAAATAAATATAATACAATAAAGTGCAATAAAATAAAATAAAAGCACAAAAGTGCTCTTAGTAATTAACTCTTAGAACCATTAAACTATGTGTTTTTAACTGCCCAAGACTTTAATGGGAATATTTTAGTCTGTAACAACAATCTGCCTTCTCAGCAGCCCTTTATTGTCCAGTGACTTCCAGACAAGGGCTTGTCAATCCTGACTATAGCAACCAGCTTGAAAATTCTCTTTTTGCAGCCAGGGAATACAGCAGATATGGCAAAAAAGGATTGGCAGATTCAGGATGGCAATTCACAGAAAAAGAATCTGGCTGGTAAGAAAAGAATGGAAAGGAAAACTCTCCTAAGACAGAAAATCCTTTGGAGGTGAGATGAGATGATACTGCACTTCAGACATACCAGCTCTCTCTCCAAACATCTGTTTCTCCAGAATATAAAAATAAAAAAACGGTACACAAAGGGATAAACAAGTGTGGAGTAGGAATGTGTTGGTCAGAAAATCTGGAAAAGGAAAAACTGTTTTTTCCAAACATGTTGGATGGGAGAAGAGCATCCATCAAGTGGGTACCCAAGCCCAGCAGGATGGAGGATCATTGAACAGTTGCTTCTCATCCATTCCCTCCCGCCTGGTGACAGGCACAACACCCACAGTGATAACTCCTCCAGAACCATTGCAAAGTCTGAGGAACATGAAAAATTGATCCTGCTGGATCTTATCCAAAGTGTAGAATGAGTTTTCTGCAATTTCCTCCTCCAGTGTTTTCCACTGCTGTGTCTCAGGGTAGCTTTCATCTGTGCTCATTCCAGCTGCTTTCCAGTAGGATAAGCCTTCTTCCCTTTCCAGGCAAATCCAGATTGTCCAGTTCTCCAAAGGGCTTTAGAGGGATGGAAGACACTGCAGAAGTCCCCAGTTGTGTTCCTGGAAGGGGATGTGTGGCCAGGGTGATTCCTGTTTGCAGCTCTCACATGCTCAGCTGGAGCTTGCAGGCACAGAGATTCGGCTCCAAAACCCCGGGTGTGATTTCAAATCCCACAGTCCGTGCTGCCTCCCTGAATTGCAGCTGCTTTTCCATGTCCCTGGCAGGTGAACAAGGAGGAGGTGACATGTACTCTCCTGGGCCTTGGGTGACTATTGCTTCTGCTGCTCACATTTAACAGCCACATGTTGTCACTGACATTTCTCTCTGCCTTCTGTCTCTCCATGAAATGATCACAGATCTCTGTATGGAAAATTTAGCTGCTCTGGGGATCAAGCTGTGCTGCAAGTTCCATGTGGGAAGGATCGGAAGTGGATTAAGCAGGGTTTCAAAACACAGATTGAAATGATGGGCTGGAACAAAATCTTGGTTTAGAAGCACCACAAAAACATCATCTTGGATTTCTGCATGCTGAAAGTTAGGAGTGAATTGTACACCAGGATTTTTCAGGCTGGGAATAAAAAAAGAGCAATAAGGAAGGATGACAGAGATTTATAAAACCACGAAAGGAACAGAAAGAGTAGTGGTTTTTTTACTGCCTCTTTTAATGCAAAACCTAGGAAAATCGAATGAAACTCAAACAAGGAATCTTCAAGGCAAAATATAAGTTATTTATGTGATGTGCAGTCATACTGTGAAAATCCTCATCAGAAGATTTTGTGGTGCTAGAAGGGGTTAGGCTGACAGGTCAATCATTCCCAGGGTCCTCCTGGTCCTTCCTTTTATTCTCATTAAAAGTAAGTTCAATGGTTTCCTTTTTTTCAGTCCCTGGGGACTTAAATGACTGCCATGACTTTTTAAATGTCCTAGAGAGTGGCTTGGCAACTGCATCAGCAATACCCCCAGAACACTGGGATGCATCTTGACAGGTCTCACAGACTTGTACATGTTCAGAATCCTCAAGTGGTCACAAACCTGATCTCCTACAGTGGGAGAGACTTTGCTCAGCCAGTCCCTGCCTTGTAGCCCATCCAGTTTAACTGGATGATATTTATGCTCCTGGGATGCTTCTGAGTAATTTACTGCTGTAGGCACAGCCTGTGCATCCCCTCAGCTCCAGCCATGGTGGGACACATGAAGAGAAAACAGCACAAAGGCTGAGCTGCAGTGACATTGAGGTGTTGGACAAGGTGAGTTCAGCAGTGACTTAAATTCCCAGTGTTCTTCGTGGCTTACAGCTGTCTAGACATCTGTGGAGAACATTGTTCACCTGATCCAAAACTGGTGCTGATGTTCCCAAGCATCAACAATCACTCAGAATTGATTAAACACTCAGTCTCCCCTCTAGCTTGTCTCTCTCCTGCTCTCTGCTCTCAAGTTCAGTCTTCCCTCAAGGGAATTGCTGCACAACTTGGCTTTAACCAAAATAAACTGCCCTGGCACGAGTTCCTGTTTTTCAAGATATAACTTTAAAATAACAAGGAGCAGATTTTCCCCTTCCTTGCTCTTACAGGCTCCATTGTGAAAGCTTCAAAGATTGTCACCTACAACACCATGGTGACCCCAGAGCACCCACATATTTATTCTCTCATGAGAGGCATTTCTCTAGCTGGTGGAGATTTATAGGTTGAAAGCAGACAAGATTTTCCATTACTTGTAAACTTGTGGAAAAATCAGAGGGACAAAGATAGCTTGGGGCTTCCAAGCTATAAAACAACACTCAGCCCATCTGATTTTAAGTGTTTTAGACTTTATATCAATATTGTTCTTCCATGGGGGGGTAGGAAGAGGGACTCAGTGGGAAGAGGGACTCATCTACCCCAACAGCAAGAGAAATCTTTTGGAAACAACAACAAAACCACAGGCCTGGGTAATCCCTGTTAACAAAACAAAGCTGCAGATTGGATTGTATGAACAAACTGGAATCAGGCAGATTTATTCCTGTTGTGCTGTGAGACCAAAGAGATATCAAAACGGTCACAGAAGTATTTTGGAAACTCACCAAGTGCATCCTTTTGTCATCTTCTCTTTTCTACTTCAATTTGAAGGAATTGAGCCCCAAGTAGTCTAATCCAGCTTGGATCTCCCACTCTGTTCCTCCTGTTATTTTAACTTTAGGCACAGCAGTCCTTTGAAAAAGTGCCCTGTTCCCACTGCCTGGGAGCTATGGGAAAAAGCTATCTTGGTCCTATCAGGAATGTGCCTCGCCTCTGCCCTGTGGTTGTGTTGCCTTCGGAGAAACTGGTGTCACGAAGCTCTGCAGAAAGGACAGGCCACAGCGTTCCCTTGGAAAAGCTGGGGAAAGCAGAGGGACAATTTGGATCAGGCTGCGCTGTTCCTTTGCCTCTGAGAAGCTGGAGGAAAGTTGGAGATACCTGGGTTGTTTTTCCCAGCTCCTTGGGGATGTTTTAGAGAGGTGGAAAGTTTAGGGCAACAAGCAGCCAGGATATGAAAAACCCAATCCCTGTGAGTAGCTGGAGGTTGAGTTGGATTTGTGGGTCTTAAAGGTCTTTTCCAGCCTTAATGATTCTTTCATTTCAGGGCTCTAAGAGATCACAGTGCTAGGAACCCACACATTTGCAAGTGAATCAAGACTGGCTGGTCTCTCTCTACAAGTTATAATTCAGACACCTAGTACACACGGATACACAGACCTGGAGACTCCCACACATCTGGGTCTCCATCCAGAGCTGAATCCCACCCTGGAGACACTGAGATGAATTCCAGCCCACCTGACCAAAGGATTTTATGGGTGTGAGTACCATGAGAATTACACAGCAAGGGCTAAGTGGAGAAGAACATGTTTTGTAGCTTGGGTTTGCTGCATGTTCTACTTGACACAGCTCCTAGAAATTCATCTTTCAACCCAAAGGTTCAGCTCCTTTGAAGGTGGAACAGATCAATGAGAAAGAAGGAGTCCAATGAGAAGGTATAGACCCTCCATGTGAGCACCTGTACTTGCCTTCCAGCCAGGAGGGGTGTTAAGCTGGAATACATTGCATGCTGAAGAGATACATCTGCTATTTCCCAAATAGAACCATTATCCATGTAATGTTAGACAATTCTGCCCCAAATTCCCTAACAGAGCTACAAGGAGTGACTAGAAGAGGCAAGCTGAGAAATTGGGACATCCAGCCTGAGAAGGATGAGAGCCACTGCCCTCCATCTCACAGCCTGTGCAAGCTCCAAGCTCCAAAAGTGTCTCATGCCAGTGTCTGGGAAGTCCACCTGGGGCAGGAGATCCATGACTTTCTGAACCAACTGCTCAGTCAGTATTTTCAGGGGTATCTCAAATACCACTAAATGCCCCTATTGAGGTAACTGGAGCCTGGTTATTCCTTATCATTTGAATTGAATTGTTTGATTTCAAGGAGAGTTTGGACAACACTCCCAGGAACATGGTGTGATCTTTGGGGTGACCTGTGCAGGGCCAGGAGCTGGACTCAATGATCCTGGTGGGCCCCTTCTAACTCACCATATTCTATGATCTTCTCATACACCAAAACCCAGCAACTCTACCAGATTTGGAGGTTTAGCTTGTGCCTCTTGGCTGCTCAGAGGTAGGGTATTTCTTCCCTTTATGTCCATAGAAAAATTCTCTTCTAAGAGAGAAGAAACAGAAGCCACAGCCCTTGGTGGTGGGAAATGCACAGACAAGTGATGAGGAGGGAAATCACAGAAAACACCTTGACTAAAGCTCCCCAGACCACTGTAATTGCCCCCTTCACCTCAACCCACTCCCCAAGCACATGAACCCCATCTGTGTCACCAGCTGCCAGGAACATTGCACTTGGCACCTGATGTGCCTCCCTCAAATACCCTCAGCTATGCAGGGCATGGTGGGCTCCAGGCTGGAAACACAAACTCTGAGAAGAGCTCTTCCCCCATTTTCTTTTATGGGACAGAACAGGTTAAATCCTTTTGCAAGAGTGCTAGGTCAGCTGCCAAGCCTGCCTGTGGGGATCCATCCAAACTTGACTCATCCTCAAGTGATTCACATTGTTCCCTTCAGTACTTTGAAAAAGGTTATCAGTCTTCTTGCATCAAGCCAGAGCAGGATTGATGGGTGAGGGAGAAGGCAACATGCACCACACTTGGCCTCCTTCAGAGTGATTTGGGACTGGCTATCACTCTCCCTCCACAGAAACCCACTTTCCACATGTGAAATGAAGGGGTTTGCACTTCTCTGCAGTATCTGAGTGCCTCAGGAGATGGCCTTGGGCTAGCCAAGCATCCTGGCTCCACTGGACTGGGAGCCCATAAAAAGCAAAGAAAGGCTGAGTCAAGCCCTTGGTATGCTGCCCTTGCAGCAGCACTCTGCAGTAAATGCACTGGCCAGAGCACAAAGCCCAGTCAAAGACACAGCATGTCCAGTGCCAGCACTTCCAAGAACTGGGAACATCACACTCTCCACATCCCCAAGATCACACTGTTTTCCAGGCTCTGGAGAACCCTGGGAGAAAATGCCTCACCTTTGCTGAGCCACCAAAGCCAGGAGAGGAGATGATCAGCTTAAGCCACAGGTAGTGACTGCTTCTTTCTTCCTTCTTGGAGCAAATAAGCTCCTCATCCTCACACTCACAGGTGGGTAGGATCTCCTTCACTGGACACGTCAGAGTGTTTTCTGGTAAATAATTATGAACCTGTAGGAGTGGGATAGGAAGAGCAGGAGGGATACCTGGAAAGGGCTAGAGTGAGCTGGTTGTGCAGCAACAAGCTCAGCACCACCAGGTTCTACACTTGGTCTTGGAGACTGTCTCCTCTTCTGCTGAGCCCATATCTGCCCTGGCAGGCACACCAGGAAACTTTTAAGACCCAGGATAACTTAGAAGGAAATTTAGGAATCCTTTTGACTCAGTAGTGCTTAAAGTGAAAGAACAGAACTGAAACAAAGAACAAAGAACATCAGAACATCACTTGCAAATACAAACTCTTTACAAATAATGGGATATCACAATAGCCCTAATTAGATCAAAGACATAAAAGATAGGACATAACAAATATAATCTAGATGAGAGGTCATGCTTATGTCATTGTGTCCCATCCAAAGCAGTCAGAAGTGACCTTGGAAGACCTCAGAACCAGAGGCCAATTCTGGTAACAGCACAGACCAGCCACATAGCCCCCATTTGTTTCTCAGTGTTTGATATGGGTTTGCCTCAGAGCTGTGCTGGCAAAGATAAGTAACATCAGTTTCCCATTAATCTATGGCTTTTGGGCATGTGGAATCAAAACAATACTGCTGAGATCTACTTCTTTCCCCATTTTTATACCCATGGTCTTTTGCCAAAAGCTCCCAAAGCCATCAATAGAAACAAATCAATAACAAGACTGAAATAATTTCCAGGAATGAAATGCATTTCTAGTAAGCCTGTTTCTACTAAACTCCTAAAGGAAAGAGCTTGGATTCCTTGCTCAAGTACACAGAAAGGTTTCATATAGTGCTGATTAAAAAAAATATAAAACGTATCGATGGACTAGCTATTCCTTAAATATTTTACTGCTGCCTTTTGTGTCAATGCATCTTCTTGACAGGCTCCTGGCTGAAGGCAGGTTGATGGATACCACCAGCTGTGTAAGTAGATGAAAGGAGCTCAATGCTCCCGTGCACTTCACCCAAGTTTGCACAGCACACCCCCTCCATCAGGCTGGTACAGGATGATGCATCTTGTCAGAGGCACATCAGAAAAGAAGCATTTTCTGAGCTCAGAAGGTTTATGACCCATGGCACTGTGTCCTTACCAACACCTGCCCGAGTGCAGCTTTGCAGTCACCTCCAAACTGCTGCAGCCCAGGCCAGTCCTGCTTCACCTGCCATGACCTCTCGAGCACAGATGAGCTCCCACGCTCCTTTTCTTCAGAAAGGCTGGTTGAGGAACTGGTCCAACATGGGATTAAGAAATGTTTCATTTTTCCAAGGCTCTTTTACTTCCAAGTCTCTTCAGTCAGTTCCTAGGAACTGACTCCAGCATTTACCCAGGGCAAATAGGGCAGGAGAAATGTGAGGTTGAGTGGGAGGGGAGGGTGCAAAGACTGCAGAGCTCTGACTGACGCAGCGTAAACAAACAGAACCTCAGGCATTACTCTTTTCTACCCACAGTCAGAGAGGCAAGTTCAGAATGTGGCCTCCAGCCCTAGAGAGCAGTCCCTTGAGAGCAGTAACTTTATCACTACCACCAGACCCTTTTACCTTCTCTGTTACTATCTTTATTTCCTCCATGCCAGAGCAGACAAAAAAAAACAACCCTAAAAACGTACTACATTTGCATCTTTTTAAGGTTTCTTTGCATCATTGGATGAAATTTTGCATGTTTCAGACTCAGGCTCACAAGTGGATTTGTCTATGGAGCATATCCCTGCACATACCACAGAGCATGTTGATGTTTTGCCATATTCATACAAGAGCTTGACCACAGTAAACTCTAGTTCAAGGACAGCCCAGAGAGCTTCCTTACCAAGGCAAGTTGCTGTTCCCCCTGCTCAAGGTGTAGACAAGACTACTCAGTAGATACATATAGGAAGAGAAATGCTCAGCCATGAGCAACCTGGAGTTTAAATAGAAGAGGAATTAAAATAATTTCAGCTCTATGTCAGGTTGCAGTTGGTTGCTTTTTAACAAATTGCCTTGGGAAACTCTTTTATCCAAAATTACTGTTCTGGAGAGGACAAGGAACAGCAAATACATCTCAAGTAAAGATGCATAAAGTCCTGTGACAGCTCTTGTATTCATGTCACAGTGCATGACACATGGCCTACCATAATTGATGTGGAAGATCCTGCCTAGAAGCCAAAGGACAGAAAGGAAAACTCCCACTGATTTCACAGAGTCATAGAATCATGGAATGGTCTGAGTTGGAGGGGACCATAAAGATCACCTTGTTCCAACCCTGCTGCCATGGGTAGGGACACCTCCCATTAGATCAGGTTGCTCAGAGCCCCCTTCAGCCTGGTCTTGGATATTTCCAGGGATGGAACACCCACAGCTTCTCTGGGAAACCTGTACCAGGGGCCTCACCACACTCACAGAAAAGAAATTCTTCCTAATATCAAATTTACGCCTGCCCTCTGTCAGTTTAAAGCCATTCCCTCTTGGTCTATCACTACATGCCCTTGCCAGAAGTCCCTCTCCACCCTTCTCAACAGAAGACTTAGCTATAAAGATTAACCCACTTGATTGCATCTGTAATGTTCAGATTCCTGACCCTTCCTCATCCACCTGACGATGGGATTGCCAAGGAGTCCATCTAATTCCAGCCAGCTGACTTTGGCCCAATAAAGTCCTGGAAATTCCTCCATTGGATGTGCTGATCTACATGAAACAAGTGTGTTATTTCCTTTCCAGACATCTCACCTCATCCCAGCCACAAATCTTCGAGATTGCTATACCCTGACAGCGGACTGGCTGAGAGAGAGCAAGGACACACTTAACAAGAGTAGGAAGAACATGAGTCCATGAAGCTGGAAATTAAAGGGAGTAGATTTTTCCCTCCCTTTTTCTACTCTGGGATAGATAAATCCCTCTAATGTCCAAGCTCATGTATTATCAGAGGTGGTCACTGATTACATACTCACATATGAAATTAAACCACAGAATCACAGAATCATTGAAATAGGAAAAGACGCCCAAGATCATTGAGTGCAACCTTTGACCAAATACCACCATTTCAAGTAAAAGATAGCACTAAGTTCCACCTCCAGCTGTTTCTTGAACTCCACCACTTCCTGGGAAGCCCATTCCAACACTTAATATTCCTTGCATGTTACCTGTCAAAAGTCACCATAAGTAGCCACGGTCCAAGTGCACAAAGGGGCATTTTTGCACTGAACTGGCATTTTTCTGATACCCAGCTTGTGGCAACCCTTGTCAAGGTTGGGAACCAGCCTAGCTGGTGCTGGCATTGCTGCTGTGCTGCAGGGCACCCATCCCATTGCACAGCAGGGATGGGAGCAGGTGTTTCCCAACCCAACCTCCTCCATCAAAAGTTAAACTATGGAAAATTCCCAAGTGCCAGATGATCTGCCATTAACCAATCAGTCATGTGTGCCCTTCTCTGACCAGCTGAACTAGGACTCGTATGAGTTGTGCTGTTGACTAATGGAAAGTTAAGCCTTAAGGGCTCTGAAGGTTGGGCCACTGAGCCTCAAAATTGCTGTGTTCTGCTAGTTTGTCTGAGACACTTTGGGCCGTACAGAACATTGCTGTTGGGGTTTTATTTTTATTTTTAATCTTAATTATAGCCAGAATGGCAGAGCAAGAGAATGGAAGAAATGTAGTAAGTGTATTTGAAATGGGCATGGAATTTTACACAGGGCAGAGGTCCCAAAAATAGCTGCAAAACAGACTGCTTTAAAAAATTTGAAATGACAGATTTTATTGGTGTTAGAAGAATGATTTCTCAGGGCTGTATTTACTGTGGCAAGCCTAGAAGGAAGGGAACATGTGTTCCTACACAACAGAAAGGAAGAGATGTGCCATCACACAGCCAGACAACTCATGGGACCAGGCTGCTCCAGCACATACTCTCATCACAGTGGCACTGCAGTACTGTATGTTCACATGCTTTTGCAGATATTGACTAAAGACTCCTGAAGATGGACTCATGTCCCAGGAGAGGAAGAGGAAAAGTGAAGACGCAGATTGGTTGCAATCTGCTTCTTCACTTGGTCACTGTGGGAAAAAATATCCACATGTTTAAGTGGTAAGGAAACTCCTTGGATACAATTTCATGTTTCCCTGGGTCTGGCTCTATATCTAAGTTTGTGTGATATAGGAAAGGAATATAAGGAAGAGTCCATGGCAAAATGAGCTCAGTCAAGTTCCCAGTATCCTCACGCTGAAGCTCCTTTCACAGAGCTGCAAAGCAAAGAAACTGCAGGCTCTGAATGCAACCTCCAGCTCAGGCAAAAGCTCCCTGAGAGAAACAATAACCCCTGGCAGGGCTCCAAATGAATCATTACATCTTTATGAGCCATTGTTTCCCATTGATGGACCTGCTCTCATTCACAAAAAGCTGCTTTTGTGAGGCAAGAGAGAAAAACACATTTGGAAACACAGAACTGAGTCCCTGAGTGGTCAGGGTAGCATGGGAGCACTGTGAGAATCCAGCTGTTATTTACCCCAGACAGCTGCATGGACAGTGTTGAAACATCTTCATGGCCAAGCCCTCTTGCTGTCTGCTTCTGTCCCCTCTGCCTGTAGACTTTGCTGTGGAGTTTTCCCTTTGGAGCTGAAGTTTGGCTACAGCACCTCTAGCAGTTCCTCTTGCTTTCCATCCCACCAACACAAACACCATAGGTCACATAGTTCAAGCACTGCTCAAGGGTTTAAATGAAGACAAAAGAGGCTGAAATCTGCTGTTTCATCCCTCCATTGATCAGTTGGCCAAGAGACAAGATCACCACCTACCTGGCTTGGGAGAGGGTGCTGGGGCTCAGTTTGGTTGTGCAGCTGGAGCTGTCTTTTGACACCTAGTCATGGCATGTGGAAGCTCAAGCAATTAGAGGAGAGCAAACAGCTCTAAAAAGGTGAAATTAGCACCTCTAAAATGGCATCTACATGTAGGCAACAGACTGGGGACCCTCCTGGTTTGTGCCTGAGTCTCTGTCTAGACTACCCAATCGTGTTGATTGGATATCCAGTGACTAGAGTAGTAGCACCCAGAGGACAGGAAAACACTCACACCAGACTGAATCCAGCTCTCTGTGCTCTGATGCCTAGTGATGCCTGAGATGTTTTACTAAAACCTACACTCTTCACAGGGCTGGAAGATGGCAGAAGCACAGAAGGCACAAGTCCTGCTGAAGACCTGTGAGCTCAGTGGCTTTTCAGCATCTCAGGTGGGACCAGGCACCTCCACAGAGTCCAGCCCCAAGTTTGTCTTCTCTGATTTCTCCTCTAAGCCAAGCCATGCTGACCCATGCCATGAAATGCACTGACATGGAGCTCAGGGTGCCAGGCTGGATTGGGGACCATCCACAGGGATGTGGCCACCAGGTCCTGTGTGTGCCACTGCCAGCTCTGATGCCTCTCACAGCCCAGCCTGGTTCTGAAGAAGGACAAAGCAGGATGGCTGGGAAATAAATGCTTTTTGCAAATGCTACCGAAGCAAAGAGCTCCCACTGTGTTCACAAGGATTCCAAGAGTGGTGTGCCATCCTGTGNGCTCTGATGCCTAGTGATGCCTGAGATGTTTTACTAAAACCTACACTCTTCACAGGGCTGGAAGATGGCAGAAGCACAGAAGGCACAAGTCCTGCTGAAGACCTGTGAGCTCAGTGGCTTTTCAGCATCTCAGGTGGGACCAGGCACCTCCACAGAGTCCAGCCCCAAGTTTGTCTTCTCTGATTTCTCCTCTAAGCCAAGCCATGCTGACCCATGCCATGAAATGCACTGACATGGAGCTCAGGGTGCCAGGCTGGATTGGGGACCATCCACAGGGATGTGGCCACCAGGTCCTGTGTGTGCCACTGCCAGCTCTGATGCCTCTCACAGCCCAGCCTGGTTCTGAAGAAGGACCAAGCAGGATGGCTGGGAAATGAATGCTTTTTGCAAATGCTACCAAAGCAAAGAGCTCCCACTGTGCTCACAAGGATTCCAAGAGTAGTGCGCCATCCTGTTCTGGGTGAGAGGCATTTTTTTGGCAGAATGAAGGGCTGAACTCTTGTTTGACTTAACCTCAGCATGTTCACTTTTGGAGAGGCCTCTGCTCTTTCTGGAATGATGAGATTTGCCTGCCTGCAGAAGTGATTTGGAAGCAGCTGTTGGAGCAGAGAGAGCCCATTCTGCTCTCTCTCCCCAGGATACCTTGGATGTTCATGTCTCCAAAGCACAGAGCCAAGCTCCTGCAGGCTCTGAGGGCCACCTTTGTTCCCAGCACTAGGAATTTCAGGAAATATTTCCTTATATCCTCAAAAACTCCTCAGATATGTGCCAGGCTAAATCTACACTCTCCCAGCTGCTCTGTGCTCCTCTGAACAGCATGGGATTGGACAGCTTATCTGAATACCTAAAACTCTTGAAAGTTTGAAGCCTTTTGAGTCTGAGACTGCCTGGGGCCCTGTCCTGGAGGAAGAGGGAAGCTGGGGAAGGGAGCATCTTGCTTGGAGCCATGAACAGCTAAATATGCACCAGGGCATCCTAAAGGCAAGGAGCAGCCTGCAACTCCTCCCTGCAGGGTCTGGAGAGCTGCTGTTCAGCTTTGAGGAAGAAATCATCCCACAGACTGTGGCCACCCAGCAGAGGACCTGTGGGACCCCATCCTCCTGGAAGGTTTGGGAGCCTACAGCCTCCCTAGCTCCCACTTCAGGCTCATATGTCAAAAAATGTGTTCCTAAACCTCTCCTTCACCAACTGCCATGGAACCTCAAGTCTCCAGTTTACCTAGGGAAGGATTGCCAATATTTCCCACTGAAAGGATGAAGAACCCTTCTTGAGCCTAGAAGTACTTGTGTTTTCAGATCTGCTCTGCTCACCAGACTCACCTCACCACAGTCTTCCTGAGATCAGTGGCAGTTCAGCCCAGGAGGCACCTCAGCACAACCAGACCTGCAGAAGAGCACCAAAACAGGAAAAACCTGATTATTCAAATATTTTTTAGGCAATAGGTTGGAAACTCACTCAAAATAGGGAGAGAACTCTTTTTTCTCACTGCAAAGTCCTTCCTGTACACAGCAGGATTCAAATCCACATGACCTGACCCTCGACTACCAACATAAAATATCCAGGGATGAGAGCCTCATATTTGCTGCTGTAGAAATTTCCTGGTTTCCACTAGGACTCCCTACACAGACAGGGCACATTATTGTGCAGCTACATAGCCAGGGTCATGGAAGAGTCTCCACTCTAATATTTAAGATATTTTAAAAAAAAACAGACCCTGAATATATTCCTCCAGAGTTAACAGAGCAAAGACTGCAGGTCTCCAGCAAGTTTTGCTTATCTATGAGGCATGACAGAGAAAAGCCAGCAAATCTCTGCCATCCCTGAGTGTTATCACCATCTACCCATCAAAGACTATATAATGAGAAGTGTACACTTTTCATTCAAGTTGAAAGCTCTGAATTATGGCTTTTTCAAGTTCCTGCAGCCAGGTGAAATCTGTGTAGTGAAAGTAGATCTCATTTCCTGGACATCTCCGAGAGCTCTAGCCAGGATATGGCACATTGTTCTCAATCTAACACCTACATGACCATAAAATCTCTCTGAACATCCCTTCAGCACTCGCTAAAAATTATAAAAGGCTGTAAAAATCTCTATCAAGTAAATGAAGAGTTAATATTCCTGGGAGGTTATCACTAAAATGGGACTCCTGCCCAGGAATGATGGCTTTGTGGGCACTGCTCCACCGTGATGCTTTCTTCAGACCTAGCTGATCTGCCTTCCTCTGTTCAGGAGGTCCATTTGTAGTAAAAATCTATAAATAGTCTGATAGGTTGGGAGAAGAGATGAAAAAGGGCCAGAGCTGGGTAATTTAATGTATAGACAAAGACATGTTCACTTTATCTGTCATGTAAACCTCAACTGCTCAAGTTTATCATTCACTGCCAAAAATGCTATTACAGCATCTTGAGATTAGAAAGACAGTTTTATTCCTGTTTCTGACTGACCTTTGGATGGATTTTTCAACTTGGAAAAAGGAAAAAAAAAAATATGTTTTATATGCTCTGAACTGGAGCTTAGAAAAGTCTAACACATTTCTAAGTATAGATATGGTGATTTACAAGGAACTCTTTTTCTGGTTTTATAAGACTCTGTCTTTCTTCAGCCATGAACTGTGTATTGGTTCTGACAAGGACACCGGGAACCTTTGAGAGTAGAATTATTTATGACTGGGAGTGTGTGATCCAATGGATAAGAAACTGGACTTATTACTTGGCTCTGCCATGGATGTGCTGAACAACAAAAGCTTTCCCTTTCTGTGGCTCCTTTTCTCCGCAGTGATGGTACATCAGAGTAAAAAAATTATTTTCTTACTACTGTTTTCCAAATAAACCAGTACAGCCCAATCATCCTGGCAGCACCAGACAATGCCTCATTGTCTATAATCCCTGCTCCCTGAAGGGATTTTTGGCACAGCCAAGTGTCCTCCAAACCAAATACATCAAAGTCATCAGGTAGTTGGTACTCTTTATGAGTCTAGTACCTGGATTCACACAGACCAATCTCAATGCCTGCTCCTAAAATTTCTCAATTATTTGTGTCAAGGTACAGATGGTCTAATAATGGATGACCAGTTGTGTTAAGAGCTGGGAAAGTGATCCATGATCCAAAGACAGCACAGGTTTAATTGTTTAATTACAGCTGGTCAGCAGCACTGGGCAATTTCTGTGTTTCCCTTATCTGAGGCTCTGAGATCCAAGTGCTCAACAGTTTACATCATATTACTCAACAAAAACCTAGAAAAACCTACCAGCATTTAGGACATGAAAGCCTGAGTCTGGAATTCCTGGAAGTTATGTGGTCATGCAAAGGCATCTGGCTTTGCTCGTGGCCAAAAGAAAACCTAAATATAGGTGTGATTGAGCTGCTGTGAATAATTTGGGATTAGTGATCATACTTGCAGGTTCCACTTCCTGATGGTGTTCTCTGAATCCCTTACAACTATCAGCCCTTTCCACACTCCCTCAAAAGTGTCCATGCACACTTTTGCTGCTCAGAGTGTGCACAGGGCTGGGGGAGGGAAATTCTTTATGTAGAAGGTAGTGAGCAACTGGATCAGGTTGCCCAGAGAAACTGTGGATGCCTCATCTCTGAAGAGTTCAAGGCCAGGCTGGATGGGACTCAGCCATCTGGTCTTGTGGAAGGTGTCTCTGCCCATGGTAGGGGGTTGAAACTGGATGGCCTTTAAGGCTCCTTCCAACTCAAGCCAGAATAAGAATTCTATAATTTCTATGTGAGGATCAGGTCTCCAGTGTACCCATCCTCAGGTGATTTACAGGTGAGTTACACCCAGGATTATCTCATCTTCATAAGCACCTCAGCTTTCAGCATGAGCCCCTAAAACCTCCCACCACTGCCTGCTCACATCACAAAAGTTCATCTCCAGCTCATCCTCACTCCTTTTCCTTCCCGACCCCTCCCCTCTCCCCTGAAGACATCCTTTTTACCAAAACGAGCTGTGGAGGCTCGAAAAGACACTGACGTCAACACAAAAGTAAACCAAAGAGGTCTGGTTCCTGTATCATCCCCGCGCCGCGCTGAGCGCTGCGGAGCGAGCCCACGGCCACTCGCTCGAGGAATCAGGAGCGGGCTCCGGGCTCAGCAGCTGAGCTTTCTCATTCCGGCCGTGTGAGTAGTGGCTGCGGCGTGCTTCGGGCTGGGAGAGGGGGGAGAGGGAGGGACATTCACCGGCTGCAGCTCGGGAAGGCAGCGTGCTCGGGTCCCAGCTGGGCTGAGAGTTTGGAGGCATCCGGATGGGGATGGGAGCCCTTGCAAGCTGGGTCGGGAGCGGAGCACGTGGGTTTGGATGCAGGTTGGCTCCACGTGGGTGGGAACAGCTCTGGAGATGAAGGAAAGTGTTCTACATCAGGTGCTGGAGGAATAGAGGAGGGTTGGGGAGTTCAGAGCTGGTGCAAAGGAAAAGAGCATCTAAGCGAGGGAAATGTTGGGTTTTCTATAAACAGAACTGATTTATTTGGGTGGTAAAGAGCCTTGTGAGGGATTCTGCATGAAAACTTGAGTATTTCTGGTAAACTTCCATATACAGATTACTTTTGTCAAGTCCATAAACACACACACCTGTGCATCCCACAAGTGTCCCTGTATAGAGATGGAGAGCAAGACACGGGATTTTTATATTCAAGCCATGAAAAAGTTATCTGTCAAGGCTCAAAATGAACTTTATAGCTTAAGGTTACGGAGCAGAAAACTTTCTCCAGGGAAATGATATGGAAATGTCCTTACTCTGATTGCTGTGTGGGTGGGGGAAGTGGCTGGGACTGAGCTGGGATGGCTGAAAGGGATGAATGGCCTCACTAGGTCCATCAGCAAGTCTCTGCCAACTGGGACACGTCTGGCCACAGCACAGCACAGAGAGAGCATCTCGCAGTGTTTACACAACCCGCACTCAGTGGCAGTGTGATGAATTGGCAGCGTGGCTCTTCGGACTCATTTCAGCTGTGTTTTGGTGACAGGAGGCGCCTTTTCCTCTAACATTTCTCACATGCCAGGGCCAATTGCTCTTCTTCAGCAAAAAGCCAGCCCTTTTCCTGAAATGACAGCTCCTTCTGCAAAGCTATAACTCCCCCATTCAGAAATAAAACAGTGGGCATACAAGTTTAATCCCTATTACTTGCGCGTGACGGTCCCAATTGAAAACCACCACTGCAAATACCTCTGTCATCCATGATTAGATGCAACACTGCATCTCAGTTCACCCTGTAAATCTCTCTCTGAGCAGGGGAAAGCTGGGCAGCCATGGAAAGAGGAGGTAGAAATGCCCACCACATCCCTTTTGTAGCATCTGCCAGCATAAGCAACGGCAGAAGCCTCTCTTTGGCAGAAACCTCTTTACTAAGAAATTTTCCATCTCCTTTGTGCACAGATATCTCTGCCAACCCACAGTTAGAAGGAAAATCCCCATCTTTCTCCCATTCTTTCTTACAAGGACACATGGCAACCTAGCAATGCAATTGAGCAGCTACTTTATTAACTTATTTCAGAGCATTTTCCCTCACCCTGCTCAAGCCTGCTTCCCCACGTCCCCAGTGCGCTGAGATAAAACACAGACATGGAGCCATTGCTTCCCTCCCTGCAGAGCCTAAAGGTGCCAAAAGCACCCTAAAAGCCTTTCTTCCCCCATTTTGAAGCACAAGGCAAAGGCCAAGGAAGGAATTGTGCATGAAACATTTCTCAGGGCACGTTCTCCCTGAGGCAGAGCAAGCAGAACGGAGCAGGCTGCTGAAGACAGCAATAAATCCCACCAGGCGCACGTACAACACCACCACAGCTCTGCTCCCCCTTAAGTGCATCATGCCCTTGGGATGACGTGGATCTCACAGGGATGCAGGCTGTCCTGGCCCTACACCCCCTTTCAGAGGGGAAAGACCAAGCCCTACACTCAAACTTGTAAGAAGGGCTGCAGGATTTTGGCAGTCCACATTTTAAGAGTCTGGAGAGAAGGAAAGGGGAATGTTTAGTAGGAAGGTGCTTATCATGTTCAGAGAAACCTCACTCATTAAGGAGAAGTGAATCTAGATGCCTAAAATCAGAAACATCCAAATCCCCGAGCCCTTTTTAAAATGGGAGACAAAAATTCCCCATGGGAGTAACATTCAAAGTGCACATTTTTTAGACTTCAAGTTCAGGTCAGATGGACCTTTGAACAATCTGGTCTAATGGAAGATGTCCCTGCCATGGCAGGGGGCTTGGAACTAGATGATCTCTAAGATTTCTTGCAACCCAAGCCATGCTGTGTTCAGTGATTCTGTGATTTCCCTTTCCACCCTGGCTGTTAGACCAGGTTTCTATGAATGTCCAGTCACCAGGTTTAGGAGGAGATGAGACTACTTATTACCTAAAGGTACATGTTCAAGAGCATTCCATGACAACTATGGTAAAATCTACAGCCCCTTCTGAGGAATGTCTGTTACTTCTTAGCCAGCTCATCTGTAAATGCTGTAAGGACCCTTCCTGCTCTCTCTTTCGCCTCTCATCCATTTTTCATCCCTACATTTTAATTTGTTGCTTTTGGCTGTACATTTTTTGCAGATCACAAATAGCTGAGCAAATCCTACTGATGGCTTAGCAGGGAAACACTTCCCATCCAGTAAATCCCTGAGAGACACAGCAGAGTCCAGCGGAGCATGACAAAGTCCAGAGACAGAAGGAGTTGTGCTGAGGTGAAGAATGAATCAGTGGAATAGAGAAGTGAAGCCCAGAGCCAGAGCAAATGATCAGTAAAGCTGTGGGGGTCAGATGGGATTAGGCTGAGCTGGCTGTGACAACCAAAGAAATGATGTCACCCATCAGGATGACACTAACCAGGGATGCTGCTGTTCAGTCTCAGCATGATATTTACTGAGATCGATACACCATTAGTGTATAGACACAGAAGAACTGAATTCTTTATTACCTCTTACACACAATCCATAAAAGATGTACATCTCATCTATCACAGCCTGAAAAGCACCACTACAGCCATTATCACACAGCAGAAAGGATGGCTTCTTCCATATTGATGCAAAAAGGATTTACTGTCAAATGTCCCTTTCCTCTTCATGGCTGCAGCCACCTTCTCTACAAATAACTGCCAAAACGATGAGGCTCTAGGAAAGGCCTCTAAGGCTAAAAATGTAGGGAATGGCTTTTAGTGTGGTGGCCCAGCAGACAGTTTCCCATCCTTGAATGCACTGAATTTGTCTGTGGGACACCTAGAGAGATGGATTTGGGCCACATTGAAGGGCTGCCCCATTGTGAGGCTGAAGACTACTTGTCTTCAGCCTCATCAATTAGGGCAGGGATGCCTGTGGAGGTTTGCCAAAATTTTGTTTCATTCAGAGCTACCAACAACTGCAAAGACCAACATGAGAGTAAGTTGTTTTCTGCAGGTAGTCATTGGTAAGGTGAAATGGCACTGAACTCTGAGCACACTGACCCACACAAGGACCAGCACAGGCATTTGTAACCCACCAGGGTCCTCTCAGAGTGCTGAATTCAAAAGGATGCAGCAAGGTGGGTACCTGGGCATATCAGGAGAGGGCACTGAGACAGCCTCAGCAGGAAAATCAGTTTCTTGCACAACATGAAGGAGGTTTCTAGCACTCAAGTGCAGAGGACAGGAGATTGCTGGAGGTCACACACCTTCAGCACACAGAGCCACTACTGTGCAACCAGCCTCTCCTTTTAGTGGGATGTATGGTCACCCTTTGTTGGGCTGGCCATGCTCCAACAGCTGATCCAGAGCAGAGCAAAGTGAACAGGCAGAGCACACTTGTCCTGGACACATCACAGTCTAACTGGTCATTACCCATCTCCACAGAGAGGCTAATGCTTGTCAGAATCACAGAAATACAGAATAGTCTGGGTTGGAAAGGACCTTAAAGATCACTTACTTCCAACCCTGCTGCCATGGCAGGGACACCTCCCACCAGATCAGGTTGCTTCAAACCCCATCCAACCTGGCCTTGAACATTTCCAGGGATGGAGCATTCACAATTTCTCTGGGTGACTTAGTCCAGGCTCTCCTCACGTCCACAGTGAAGAATTTCTCCCTCATACCTAATCCAAATCTCTCTTAGTTTAAAACCATTGCCCCTTGTCCTATCAGTATCTCCTTTTTCAAAAAGTATAGAATTATAGAGCAGCTCAGGCTTAGCGAGACATTCAGCCAGGTGCAATTTCACCTTTATCCCCAAAGCCTTTTTCTGGCAGGATGGAGAGAGGAAGCTGAGCTGTCATGCTGGGTTTCACCTGCTTGGCACTCCCAGAGCTGCAGTTCCCCGGCAGCCAGACTGGCTCCTTTTGCCTGGGTTGAATATGCCAGGCAATACATCTCTGAGAAAAATCTAGGCTGCCAAGCTGTGTTATGCTGTCTCCAGTTACTAATTATGTGGATAAATTGATTGTAGTTAGAGTGATAAAGCAGCACAACAAATATACTTTCAGGAACCAGGCATTTTTCACACACAAACTCTGAGGCTTCCTGCTGCTTTGATCAAACACATAGAAAACTGTCTGCAGGCTGTGGTGGTGTTTGAGACACATACTTGTGGAGGCTGAGACAAACCAGTAAGAGGTTTAAAATACACCAATTAGTCCACATTTGTGCATTGTTGTGCAAGGCAGGTTGATCAGATGCTCTTTGAAGGGGCCACCATAAAGCTCACCCAGACCAGCAGCCGCCTCGGAGGATACCCAGGACTGAAATAGCAAGGGGCAGACGTCAGGAATCAGAGCCACTGAGGAGAGGAAAAGGAAGAGGAGTCGTGCTGCCTCTGTCCCCTGCCTAGATTAGATCTGTCTCATACCAGGGCTGTTCATCTCCCACTCACAACAGTATCAAGTTCACCCAGAGAATCAGAGCTGCTAAGACGCTGGCATTAACAATTCCCAACTGTATTATTCTTTGTGAGCAGCTTACCTAAAGAAGTGTAAGATTATTTTAGACACTCTGATTTATTAATACACCCAGGATGGCTCAAGCCACTGGTTCTTGCCCAAGGGAGTTTAGCAGTGGAGCTCAGCATCTTGACTCACAGTATTGGGACTGATATATGACTAGCTATGATCAGATGACATATCTAAAAATACAGAGCCTGCAGTTTATTTTTCTTGGAAAATGGAAAGACACCCAAAGCAGCAGAGACCAGTTTAGCAATCACAGCAGGCTGGATTTTTGCTTTAAAGAAGCCAGCAGAATTTACCCAAAAGAAGGTGCCCTCTTAGGTTGTGTTACAGCCATGGGATTAATCTGTGGCTTTCAGCACCATGGGGGGAACCTCTGGCTGCTGCTGTGGCTCCAACTCTGAATTACACAGGACAGGGATGCTGATTGCACATCCCTGCCCTAGGAGACACATGCAATAGGATTCCTCTTACCCAAAGGAAGCCTCTACACTGAGACCATCACAAACTGGGCTGATCATCTGGTCCTGACTGGTGTTAGAGAACTAAACCATGTGAGATGGTTTAGTTCACCTTGCACCATTCCCAGGGAAGCTGCCACTGACATCTCATAACAGCTGTTATCAGGTTTGCCTTCTGTTGTCTCTTCTGTAGACTAAACAAGCCCGATTCTGCTGGTCTGCCCTGATGGGTAACGTTTTCTGGCCCTCAGGTCATTCCAACTGGTTTGGTTTGGATGTTTTCCAAGGCAGAAACACATCCCCCTTTCATTAGTCAATTTAACACTATTTAATAATGCTTTTGTAGAAAATTATCCCTCCAGGTGACATGAAAGGCACATCAAAGAGCACCTTGCATCACTCCTAACATAACAAAGACTGAAGCTATCTGTACCAAGTTGAAGTTATGAAAAGGAATGATTCTGCAGTTACAGGTTGAGCTTTTGCTCCGGATAAATAATTTGCTTTGAGACCTTAAACACAAACTGGAGTAGGGCCTTGATCTTCCCTCCAACATGCCATCCACTGCCCATACCTCAGTGAGTTCAAGACCTCACCAGCAGGGACAATCTATAATCACATCCCAGACAGAGAAAATATCCCTTGGATTTCTGAAGTGTCATGTTTCCACCTGACTCAGGCCTCAGCAGGTTTTCTCTGCTCTAGGTGGGAGACAAAAGGGCCCGTGACCCCCACAGCAAAACACACCACTACCACTGGATTATGCTGCCTGTTCTTTTTGTTTTTAGAAGAAAATTTATTATTTTGGCATTGTGGTTTCCAGTAAATGACACATGTGAATCCCTCCTTCCCTTCCTAAAGATTTCCCAGAGCACTTCTGCACATTGTGCTTCGAGGGGTGGTTGAGCTTGCTGCAAAGACAGGATCTGTGACTATAAACAGCTGAGAACATGAAGGAACACACCTCCTCCAATATAAAGTTAAAAAAAAAAATCAGGAAACGTACCAGCTTCTTCCACAGGCAGCAATTTTAGAAGTTACTTGTAAGCAACCAGCAGGGTGGTTGTTGAGGTTTTTTTTTCTTTCCAGATGGGGCCCTTTTTTTCCTCACGTTCCTATAAGGCTTTTCATCACTGTGGCATTTCCTATGATAATCCCCCAGATTTATGCTGCCCTGTTCCAGACCAGAGCATTGCTGAGCTCTGTGCACGTCTAACAAAAGACAGCCCTGCCCTGAGCCCTTCCAAATCTCTCCAAACCAGGCAGACAAAGGGAATGGGAGAGAAGGATTATCATGTTTGCACAGAGCGAAGAGGGAGAGGATGTCTTTCTCTAAAGCCTTTGCTTAGTTTTGTGGGTCCAAGTACCAGATTTTCCAAGTTGCAGGTGTCCTTCCTCCTGGGCTAGGTTACTCATACAGCAAAAACCCCCAAAAGTTAAACAGATGGACCTGGGAGCCTCCTGCTGCCCCTTTCCAAGTTTGTAGTCACTGCTAAATCAGAGCAGGTGGACATACCAGACTGGGGCCCCTAAGTTCTTCACCACTTCCTTGCCATGGGTTTTCAAGTGTTCTCTGGCCTCTGCATCCTTGCAGGGCACAGCACATCTTGAGTTCAAGGTTTTCTGGCTCAGCCCTGCAACACTGCACTTCCCACTGCCACAAACACAGGAGCAGAGTGCTGAGAACTCTCTGGGGGCTCTTCAACCATCCAGGACCAACAATCCTGCCAATTCCTGCTCCACAGCCTTTAAACCAGAGCTGGACAAGAGACACTCCACCCAGCATTGACCTCCCAGGGCATGGTGCTCGAGTAATGCCAAAGCCCAAAGCTAGTGTAGCTCTCCCCTTCAAGCACCAATGTCCCCTTGTGCCCAGTGACAAACAAAACCAACAGGAAATACTTTGCTGGGAATGGGGAGAGTTCTGCAGTGAGGTTATGACACTGGACATCGAGTTCTTGGCAATTAGCTTCTGAATCTTTGAAAAAAATAGCAAAAAAAAAAAAAGTAAGAGAGGCGACTGGCCAGACCTGGGTTGGGGGCCAGAAAGGTCACAATGGGACCCTCAAAGGATCCCAGTGAAGTTTGTATCAGTAGAGGCAGCTGAGACATGACGTGCTTTGTTGGGTGGCCAAAGGATCCTGGCTCACTTTGCTGGTGCCTTGAACAGATGAGTCTTGTCAGAACCCTCACAGTTGTGAGACCTGTGGTAAACTGGGCAGACTGGGGTGGAGTGAGGGATTCTGGCTTGCCCTCACAGAGTGCATTTATAACAGGTAAGGGACTTCATACCCCTTGTCATGCAAGAACTGGACATAGGCAGGACCAATGTGGTCCAAACCAGTCACTCAGGAAAGACCTCAGGGTTGCCCAGAGAAGCAGCTCTTTGTGCACTGCAGACATCCTCATTTCTCTTTCAGCTGAACAGGTCCATCAGCAAAAATGCCACAGCCTGGGGAGAGAAATGGAGGGGGACCCAGTGGTCAGCAAAGCCAATTCCCAACTATGCAGGAGCAGGCAGGAAATTGGCTCCTACGCACTTCCTCCCCCATGCCTCACTCACCCAACAGGAGCCACAGCCATCATTTAGGGCATCCCTTGTCTTTCCCTGTCTCTCATCAAGCAGATGAATCGCAGCTGGACCCCATCAGCAGAGGCCTCACAAGGAGAGAGCCTGATCCCCCTCCTTGCACAAGCACACAGACGGGGAGCCTGTTCAGAGGCAGAGATACAAAATTATGGTGGCCTCCAGCCCTTGCAGTCCTCTGAGGACAGCGAGTGACAGCAAGTGCTGGGAAGTGCCTGTGATCTTGAGCAGTTGGCAGAGGACACAGACTGTGCCCTGCAGAGCTGCTGACGTCAGGTAGGTACAGCTGCCTCTAGACCCTGCTGAGATGCCATCAAGAGAGCCAGCTGGACCATCTATTGTGGCTGTCCACAGCCTCCATTGCCCATGCTGACAGCTAAGAAGCCCTGGGAGTATTGAATATCACTGGGGGAGCAATCCAAGCCCTTTTTCTCCAGAGATAAGTTGTTCACATTTCTTTGTCTATTTGGTGTTTCGATCCCAATATTGCAAGAAAGGGACAAAAGTCATCCCTTGAAACAGATTCTGTGTAAGAATTAATAGAGAGAGCTCTGATCTTTTCCTCTAGTCCTTCCAGTTACACCTTAGGCATGAGCAGCATGAATGTCTCAGGGCTCCAATCCCAAAGCAGTCCCAGGATCTCCTAGATGTCCCAGCATGGCACACCTGGATCACCAAAGGAACAGCAGAGAGTGACTTCTCAATAGCCCAGCAGGTGAAGCCACATGTTGCTCTCTTTAAGTCCAAATGAGCAAGGGCCACAAGCTAAAAGCCAGGCTGGAGACAGATCCTAGCCTCAATCTTCAAGGTTCTTTTAACTGGACTTCCCTTGGATTTTACCAAAAGCACCAGAAAAACCCTGGATCTGCTTTCAGGATCTGCTTATTTGCCATGCTATCACTTCCACAAAGTACCAGCTCAGGAGCCACCAAAGAGGAGTGTGTTCCCACACTGCTCTCCAAGGGATCACACATGTCACTTCTTTATGATAAGGAAGTGTGGTGGGGTTGAAGAACACCTGACCTAGGTGGAAAGTTCCTATATATTTGAGGAGAGCCCTGTTGCCCACATATTTCTCCCTAAATCAAAGGTAATTCCTGAACAGTGGTCCAGTGCAGAAATTTCTCCACTCCTAGTCCATCTGTGAAAACCTACATGGTTCTCTGGGTCAGTTCTGATTCACAGCATCCCATAATAACCTTGGAGACTGTGGACAATCAAGATTTTAGGGCTCATGGGCAGTGCATATCCTAGAGATGTACATGAATCCTTCCCAGCACTTTTTAAGGCCTGAGGATCTTCTAGGGTAGATTTACCAGAAGAAGGTGTAGTTGGAGAGGGTAAAATGGATGTAAACTCTCCTCAATGCCATTAACTTTATCTGCCATGGCAAAGGGTTACTCACCTGGCGAGCTCATATTGTTGCTTCTCCACCAAGCCTGCTGCTAAAAAGAGTTTTGCTCCTCACTTTTCTGAACTTTACTATATCTGTGTCCAACACCTTCTTGGGTAAGAATTCTCCTTCACTGCTGAAGAAAATTATTAATTTGTGAGGATCTGCTCAGTATAACAGAGCCTAAATTCAGCTTCCTAAAAATCCACAGGCATGCTCAGACACTGTATTTGGATCCTTGCAGAGCTGTCAACTGAGACACCTTGAAAGCTGATCTGGCCATGTTCCCTGAGCCTGTCTCAGCTCTTTAAAGTTCATTATTATTATATTGTTAAAGTTCAATCTCTTCTCCCACAGCAGGGGATTCAAGGATGCTCAATTCCCCTTTTTGAATAGGATTGGAAGAGTACACCCTTCTCCCAGTAAAAACAGACACAGAGGAATGTGTGGTATCAGCTTTCTCTCCACCTTCCTCAAAAGCTGTCTGGCCTCCTGCTTTTCTGCGCTGTGCCACAGAAGACTTTTAACCAGAGCTCTATTCTGTCCAGCAAGGTTAAGGGATTCCTAGAAATTACCTAAGGGCTAGTAGCATCCTTCCCTGATGTAATTATTAGTCCTTCTGTGTGCTGATTTTGACTGAGCCAATACCTTCTTCCACTTAGAATCTCACTCCAATATTTAATACTATTGTATATTCAATGAACAAGCTTAAAAATTTTCCACTGATTAAAGCTTTACTGTTTTTTTTCCTGCCTTTCTTGCTCCCTCTGGGAGGGTGATAAATGGCTGAAAATCAAGAGATGATAGAAGCTCTTCATTTATCAGCTATGGTTGCAACTCCTCCTGAAGTTGAGTGTGGGAACTGGGTCCAGGACAAAGCATGGCCCTGAGCCCGGATGTGCCTTCTCCACCTTAACAGCAGCATCTGCTTCCCAATATGGCATGTTCTGCACTATCTCAGGCACAACTTGAAACTTTGCAGCTGTTGCCACTCAGAGCCTAGCTCTAAATCCAGCAAGGAGGGAGAGGCTGGGATAGTGGGGGAGTGCAGGGCACTGATTATTCCATGCACAGGGATGGGAACGCAGCTCTCATGTATCACACGGAAGCATAAAAGCAAACCAGTCCTCACACAGGAAGGACCAGACAGTCCCAGAGAAGGTGGAGAAAGTGCAGGTACCAATAGCTCATCCTGGAGAAAAGTCTTCTCTTTCTTCCAGTCTCACATTTGTAACTCTAGAGAGCCACTCCCTAAATATAAAAATTTTGCTGACAGGCTGGGGGAAACTTAAGTATTTGCCACCATAGGCACTGAGCATGATAGAATCAGAATTCTAGAATGGTCTGGGTTGGAAGAGACATTAAAGAACATCTAGTTCCAATCCCCTTCCTGGGCAGAGACACTTTCCCCTAGACCAGATTGATCCAAGTCCCATCCAGCCTGCCTTGAACACTTCCAGGGATGGGGCAACCACAGCTCCTCTGGAAAACATGTCCTGGTGCCTTGATGGGGTCCAAGTTCACCCACCCTACCCAACATTAGACCATGAGTTGGTTTCTTCTCTTTGTTCTTACCTCTACTGAGCTTCCAGGATAGAGGGAATTGAAGGCAAGATGATCACACAGACAAGCTCATGAAGACTTTCCAATCACACTTGCTTCCCAAGCATAAGGAAGTGAGAAACAAATGAAAGTTCAGGCATATGCCTGAGCTAGAGGGCAGTTGTGGAAGGCTGGCTGCCTGGATCAGGGGGCTCATAAAACCAACAAGGACATTCCTGAAACTGGGGAAACAATCTCAATGTGAGGCAACTCAAAATAGAAAATCAATAAAATAAACAGACAAAAAGGATCAGCTCAGTCTTCCTGGTAAAGATCCAAGGGTGAAAAAGTAATTCCAGAAAATGAGGTCAACCTTCTCTAATAGCCATAGCTACTGTTTGTGCCCCAGTGAGACATGCATGTGTGGAGTTTACCTCTCCTCTATTTATGGATTTGGCCTCTTGACCTGGAATTCAATGCCTCTCAGTTGATCCTGTCATGTTATGACAAGCCATATCCTGAGTGTTTATTGCATTGGCACCAGTGTTGTCTTTATCTAAAGTGTGATGCAGGCCAGGGCTGATACTAAAATCCAGCATCCATCCTCTGTGTATTTCTAAACAACTGATTTTGATGTAAGCTCTTGGTTTTTTTCTGCTTTTTCTCCCACAAGAAATCTTTAAAGCTACTGAAAAGCTCCTGAGGAGAACATCTGTGCAAACCCCAAAAAAGATTGGGTTTTTTTGCCCAGTTTAGAGCAAGAAGTGGGACTTGAGATGGAGATTGGGGGATTTTGAGTCCTTAGTGAATCAATCAGCAGAGATGTCTTGAAAGCTGTTCTGGTCATGTGATTTGAACCCATCTCAATAATGGGATAATTCATTATGCTTTGTCCAATGTCAGCCTCTTCTCATGCAGCCAAGGGTGCAGAGATACTCACATCCCCACTCTGAGAGACACCTGACACCCACAGTGACTCCACCACCAGTGAGGGCTGTATGAGGATGGAGGAGCATGTTGGAGGACTCCTTGATGGAGCCTCAGACCCTCTATTGCCATCCACACTCAGCCATTTCAGCCCTGGATAGATCTCATTATCTCCTCTCCCAAATGAGTGCAGGCAGCACTACCAAAGTGTGCAGCATCACTCTTTGGTTCTCTGTGCCAGGGGTTTTCTCTGGGTCTGGACAGCTGGGTTGGTTCAAAGCACATCACAGGCTTTGTGGTATTTGGTTCAGCACCTCCCTGCAGCTGCCAGGGATGTTTCTCTCTAATCCCTGTTCACATCAGGAAGACGAAAAGAGGGGTATTTTCTTCATGTCACACATGGTGGTGGCATTGCAGTGGCCTTGAGCTGGCAAGTTCCCAGCAAGGAGATTTTGTTCCCACAGAGACACAGGAAAATTGACCTGGGGACAGCAACATCAGTTTTAGTTTACTAGAGATGTTCAGGCATTAGCACCGTGAGTACGGCTGGAGCCCTCTTCAGCATTTACAGCACTTCATAAATTTCAGAAGAGATTTAGGGCAAGAAGCCAGATGTTTGAGGAGAAATTCTGAACACTACAGACAAGTGGAAATATTTTTTTTTTGGTAGTGTATATTTTTTCCCATTAGTTGCAAGGCTATATTTAGAAGCGGGGGGCGGGGGGGGGAGAGANGGGGGGTGGGGGGGAGAGAGGGAGAGAACGCAAGAGAGAGATTAGGCATTTCTTCATATTCTGTAGTCACTCCAGTTGTTCTGCTTGTAGGAACAGATGTCTCTTTCCTGGGCTGATAGCAGTCAGGTCCACAAGGAAATTTTCTTACCGGCAGCTCCTCTAACATAGAAGGGAGATCGGGCCAGAGGTAAGTCAGTCCACCATGCAGGAATACACTGCAGGGAATGCTTTGGGATATTGGTCACAGACAAAAGGGGGGCATGGGATTGGAGACAGTGGGGGGCTGGATATTGGACTCCAGGTTCTGGCTATTACAGCAGGGAGCCCTGGAAGGGGTGGGAGCAGAAAGGGTCCTGCACTGAACACGTGGATGAGCAGCTTGGGAAGTCTCTGGCTGTGCCCATGCAGCAGGTGTGGAAATCCCTTGGGAAGAACCTGACCTGAAAAGCCAGGCTGTGCCAGCAGCTAGCAGGGGCTGCAAGGAGCTTCTCCCTTGTGACTTTCTTTGCTCTTGGGATTTGGGGCAATGAAAGGATATTTGGTTGTTCTTCAAGGAGATGGAGGGTTATGGGCAAGTGTGAAAAGTTGCTGCCTTTCCCTTCTTGATAAGTACTGTGACAGCTCTTGTTAAAAGGGGGGTGATGTTGTTTGTACATGTGTACTCCCAGGCGTAATTGAATTTTGGTGAAATGCATTCAGGAAGGTTTTGGAAGCCAGGAGAAGGGATGGTGTACTGGAACGGGGTCAGCTGCAAGTGGGGACGTTTTACCCGTTTGGCTACACAGCAAGGTGCAAGCTCAGCTCTAGGAAAGATGCTGTCTTCCCTCTCTGAACCCACTTGTTGGGTCAGTAGAAGGAGAAACCTGATCCTTTCCAAGGTCCTTAGCAGACCCCTTCAGAAATGCTCCCTGCTTTCACAGCAACGCACTCACCAACAACACTGAATTTTTCCAGGTTAACCTGGTGAATCCAAAATTTGCAAAACCCTGAAGACACTGTGGGGTCTGCACAGCACTGTCATATGTGCCTTGCTAAGGAAACCACAGAAACCCTTAACAAAGGATTAAGACATAGTTGTCCATCCTGAGATGCCTCAAAAACTGTCTGCTCACTAACTGGGTCTCCTACCTCGCTTCATCCCCTGGGCCAAGACCACACACAGGTCTGTGCCTCAGTTTCTCCCTGCAGCCAAGAGAGTAGCACAGCTTGGAGTGAGTGCTGGGAGGCAGAGCTGGTACACCTGACCCCTCTGCATCGCCCCTTCATCCCTACCTGCACTGGTGCCCTGTGCTCCCCGGGGTGTGAGCATTGTTTCACCAGTCTGTTTCCCTGGCTGCACAGGAGCCCAGGTATTTCCCCAACAGTAGAACCCTGCTGTTGTTCATTTACTGCCCTTCTCATCTTCTTGCCAAAGGACAGAGCAAGCAGGCAGCTGGAGGCAGAAAGAGGAGAAAGCTCTCAAAGAGTGCTAAATTTGCAATTAGAAATTTCCTTCTTAAAAAAGCAAGCAGCAGTACACAGGCCAGATATTGGTTTTGCTTTTGCCCGTGAAGTTCCTGCATGTGCCTATATGGTAATTTTCACTGCACGGTTCCCCTTACACACAGCCACAATAGCTGCTGTTGCAAACTGACATTTCCAAGACTTTGTCTCAGGCACCCTGGAAACGCTCAATGGATTACTGTAATCCCTATAAAATCAAATGCATTTCTCTTTTACTGTTACAACCTCCCAAGAAGCCAGGCTCAAATCCATCTTTACTGGCTGGACCCAAATCTATAGGTTTTGTTTAAGATGTAATGTTTTTTAAGAAAAAGTTAATCACCTTGGAAAAAAATTCACCCAAAATATGTGTTTTCCTTTCACATATAATGATCCACAAGGGACAGAGAAGGATACACTCAGGAAGTCATGCTCTGATTTCTCTGAAAGTAACAGAGCTGGAAACACACAGAACCTACTGCAGAGATGTCACTCCATGCTCCCTTGTGACAGATGGCACTTGGTACGAGCCCTGACAGGGTATGAGATATTGGTCTTTTAAATGCTAGCAGCATGATTGATAGAGAATTCACCAATACACTTAGCATTTCTGTCACTCCAAGGCCAAGATCTGGTAACACAAAAGGGGGAAAAGAGGGACATGAAAGTTACAGAGATATTGATAAGGCATCGTAAACAACCAAATGTTTCAGGAGGGAGTGTTCTAGATAGTGTGGTATAAACAAGCAAAAAGATGCAAACCCCCTTTATTATTACCTTTTATTATATGTGACCAGTACTAGCAAGCCTCATGAGAGATGTTCTGGGGGACCTCTAAGTGCCCACCACTGCTGGGTGGATATTTGTAGGTCTAGAGAGGCAAAGTACACACAATTCCACTTCTCTTTGTGCTTGCACACGCACATCTGGGCTCTTTCTTTCAAAGGCTGAGGCATTGCTGCTGCAAATGAGGAGGTATAAATTCATAAGAAATCTGCCAGCATGTGAATTTCCTCCTCTGTGTATCTCTGGGAGCTTCATTTAAGTTTTCCATGCATTCCCAGGACAAGGGTTGAGAGAGAACCACTCTGACCTTTCCAAGTTTTAAATAGATTGTCTCTGGGATGTCCAGGACTGTGATTTGTCACCTGGTTTTAAGCAGCAGCTTCAAGCCTGGATGCAGAGAGTTGGCATTTGGTCCAAGCCAAGTGGCATCAATCCCATCTGGGTCACTTTGCTCCATGGAGAAGAGGAATGCACTTTGCAGAGTTGTGCTCTCATTTGTCTAACTGGCAGTGATCCCTCATGGCCTAGGGTGACCTGCTGGACTAAATCATTGCTTGGGCACCCACAGACTATTTCTTGTCCCAAAATGAGCTAAGGATGTGGGTCCCTCACCTTCAAAGAATGTGATTTTGGCCTTGGGCCCATGGAAAGCACAGGATCCACCCGTGTGTGCACACAGTGTTGAACTCACTGTGGTGGGAGAAGCTCAGATCACAACACAGACCAATATCCACTGCCCATCCACAGCAAGGCCTTGGAGATGAAGGAGCACAAAGACACAAACTGGGAAGCTCAGGCAGGAGGCAAACAGCTCAACAACACATCAACAACACCAGCCCAACAACCAGTATTGCATCAGCCTCCACACATCCTCAGTCTGTGACTGCTTACAGCTCTTGAAGGATTACACCTACACATGAGACTGGACATGGAAGTTTTCCCTCCTACCACATGAGAAATCTGATTCTCATGGCCAATATTAGAGATCCAAAAGTCAGTATGGGGGGGTTAATCTCTCTTGGCCTAGAGAGGAAGCTGTATGAGAAGCAAGTGAGGTCACTTGGTCTCTTCAGCTCAGAGGAGACTGAGGGGAGATCTCAAAGTTGCAGCTTCTACAGCAGTTGTAGGAGGAGGGGCAGGCATAGATTTCCTCTCTGTGGCAACCAGTGACAGGACCTGAGAGAATGGCCTGAAGTGGTGCCCAGCTAGGTTTAGATTGGATATTAGGAAAAGATTCTTCACCCAGAAGGTGGTTGAGCCCTGGAATGGGATCCTCAGGAAAGTGATCACAGCACTAAGCCTGACAGAGCTCAAGGAGCACTTGGGCACATAGTGTGACTCTTGGGGATGGTCCTGTGCAGGGGCAGGAGTTGGACTCTGCGATTTTTGTCAGTCCCCTCCAACTCAGGATAGTCCGTGATTCCAGACAAAAGCTGTAATTTAGCACATGACCATTCAAACTACCAGACAAAGTAGAAATTGCTGACCATCACAATCTTTATGACACATGGGCAAGCAGGCCATGGCTGAATAGTGCCAACACCCAGCAATTAGCAATCATCTGTCCCAGTCAGGCTGGTTCTCCCATGGTTTGGTATAAATCTGAAATTATTTCTCTTCAGGAAAACAAGAAGCAGGCAATACTCTTTTTTCATAGAAACAATCCATCTCTGTTTGCTGTGTTTCAATACCAAAGCAATTGTAAATTTGCAGGTAATAAGACCTATGAAAGGATGTATGGCAGAGAGTGTTAACAAATGTCTTGCAGGGTCACATTAGAGGAAACAAGGATCACTCTCAATGCCTGTTTATATCATTGTCAGCTCCAATTTCCTCCGTCCCCCTAATGTTTTTCAATCTGCTGCCTAATTTCAACTAGAATTTGGCAGAAGGGATAGATCACCTCAATTTGCAGGAAATTAGGCAGCAAAGAAAGGAGAAAGTCAAACAAGTGTTGGAGCCAGGGGAAGAGCTGGAATGTGAGTGCTCATTAAGGCAGCCAAGTATCCACATGGGAAAAAAGTTATAATAAGCATCTCAAGCAGGGCAAAGCATTCCCCCAGCTCTGTGAGCCACTGCGAGACATGAGACTGCAGGAAATCAGGTGTCATTTAATCTGACACTCATAACACTATGTGTTTTGTGTCTCCAAAGTCCATTTTATGTCCATGGCACTGGAGGGGAAGGAATAATCCAGTTCTGCACTGGATTTGGCTATTTCCAACTGCAATTCCCTGAAGGTGGGTGTTTCACACACTTGTTCTGGCCACCCTCAGGCCTGGGGGTTAAAAGGAGACCTCAATAACCAGGAATCAAGTGAGAGCAGAGATCCAATGCCCACAAAAATGGGATTTTACCTGCCCTGAGAATAACCCCATTTCTGCTTCAGAGTAGAATCTGTCTCCCCCAGAATTATCTCTCTTCTCACAGCCCAAGGATGGGCACCAGCTTTTTCCTTCCAGCAGCTGGATTCATTCCCTTTTTCTCCCTTTCTCTCTCTTTTCCCCCTGCCAGCAAACCCACCCTCCCCAGGCTGAGCACGAGACACACAGAACAAGCTCTACCACATATAGGGCAAGGTCGACATGCACAAAAACACCATATTTGGCCAATTTGAGCCAGAGTTGAGTGAGAGCTTGCCAGAAGGAGAATCATACAATTTAAATTGAAAGAGAGTGAGTTTAACCCTTCATTTATAAATATGGTGATAAATCACCCAAGGAACTTTAAACATGGGAAGGCTGCAAAGCTAAACACACACTGCTGCCACCCCAGGCAGCAGAATAACACCAGCAGGCAAGACAGGGTGAAGGGAACAGGGAGGATGATAGAGGAGCCAGGTTGCCATATCAGATGTTCCAGTTCAAGACAGGGAGATGAGAAAAGCTGAAGATGTTTATACTAAATTACACTCGTGCTTGTTAACGTCCTTTTCAACTTTCCGATCCCAGTGTGTGGCTCTGGTGTTCTCTGGGTCTGCACACAGAGATCCTTTCTGCACACCAATAAATTATCCTTTTGGCATGTAGTTAGGACAAAGCTCAGTTGTCTGACCTGCCTTTTCTTTTGTATTCCATTACTTCAATTGCTGAGCCAGATCCAAAAGTCTCCTGGGCTGAGGAAGTGAACCCCATTAATTTCAGCAAGGTCAGGATGAGGCTTAAGGCTGTCAGCAAGCACAAGGTTGAAGTGGAATATGGAATGGTCAAGGATCTCCTCCTGGAGCAGACACAGCACTGAGCTGCCCAAGCTAAGTTAACAAGTGTGATGCCAAGCAGTGAGTGAGTGAGGGAAGAGGCTGCAGGACCTGTTCTCAGCTCAGTCACCATCTGTTTCCTATTTGGCCCAAGAATGATGGAACTGGTTGCATCACACAACAACGAGAAAGTATTTCAGAGCAAGTCCCCCTCTCCCAGTGCTGAGCAGGGACCTTTATCAGAACGAGGGAAAGCAGGTCAGCCTCCATTCCCTGTCCCTCCCTTTATCTCATTTCTACCCAGATGCCTGCTGTACTTTTAAGGAAATGCTACCCACAGTCTCCCAGCCAGACAGACAAAATCCAGCCTGAGAGGTATAATATAACAGCATAGGCCAACTGGCACAGTCAGACAGCACTCAGAGGATGCATGTTTACCCATCTTGAGCTTTGCAGACTGCTAGCTCCAAGAAACAGGGATTGCATGGAAATCTGGGGGGCTGAGTTAGGTATGACATAGGCTAAGCTCCAAGCTCTTTGAGGATTTTAGGAAGGAGGTTAACCCAAAGTCTATTTGCTCTGTAAATAAAGGTGGTTTTTGCAGCCCTGCATGAGCTCATGCCATAGTCACAAGTAATAAATAGTGCAAAACACAGGAAAACAAAAGTTTGGAGAGGCTGCAAAACTTCACATTAATTCAGCCATGCCCCTCACTGACTTCCATATGCCACCACGTCATGGTGATGGGTAGCTGAACTGACTCACTTTAACACCTGCATGAGTATGTCTGATGGTAGAGAAAGAGACCTGGTTGAGACAATATTTGGACTCAGAGAGGGGAAGAATTCAAAATCTTTGGAAATGTTTAGCTTTGCTCAGACAAGGTCAGGCTGCCTTTCTGTACTGCAAAATGGGGCAATGTACCTTTCTCGTGGGCTTGGAGTCCCACAATGGAAAAATCCTTAGCAGCTGTAAACTGGGGGTTTGGTCCAGCTCCATCTCATTAAAAGCACTCAAAGGAATTCTGTTGCTTTGCTAGTCCAGTTCTCCATTTTTTCTGCTTGTGAGCCATGAGATGAGAGCAGTCCCACAAAGAAAGGAAGAGGCCATTCACCCAAACATCCATCAGTAACAATTTGATTAGAGGAAGATTTTTCCCACCACAACCCAAGAGGCAGCTTTTCCACAGACTGTCAGGGAGGAAATCTTCAGGATTAATTAAATTTCCTGGGACTTCTTTCATGTAGTTTTTGGATTTTTGAGTTCAGATAGGGCAGTGATGGACTGGGAAAGCTCTAATGCAGCATCTCTTTGCATATTCAATTTGGCAAACACAATGTTACCTGTTGTTTTTCAGCAGTTTATAATATCTGGAGTTTATCTCCTTGCACATGGGACTCAGTGGAAAAGGTGACTATGGAAGCCAGGACATGCTGATTATTTTAATTTTCTATTTGCCTGTAACACACCCTACATCCCTCAAAGGCATTGTGAAGATGAGAACATCTGAATGTATTTGGAATTGCTGATTTCATTGAGACAAAAAAGGCAAAATAAGATGAATATCATGTGTTTGTTATACAGGATCTCAGACTGAAGAAAAATCTCCCAGAGGAAGCAAGCTACTAACAAGATGCAAAATCAGAGCAAACAGCCAGTGCTGTGCAATTACAAAGAGAAAACAAATGCATGTGCAATTCAATACAGTTTAGTGCAAGTTCAGGGGTGGGAGGGGAGATTTTGTCTTTTCCCCTTGCTCAGGTATGTGCTGATAAACAAGCTCACACTGCACTCCAGGGGCATCCAAGTCTTTATTCCTTGGCTTCCACAGTGCTCCTCTTGATAGCATCTGCAAAGAGAAAGCTGGGAGCACATCCAGGCATCTGCTCATTTCAGTTTGTTTTTGTAATTAAAGAGTGAAACAAACAGAGAAGATGGTAAGAATTTCAGGAAATACGTAGAAAACCGGCCGGGGTTCTGCATCCTCCCCATGCATCTTTCTCAGGTGCCAAACTGTGCAACTCCACTACCTTCAGCCTGCTTTGGGGCCAGCTTTTCCTGGTTTTCTCTGACAGTGTGCTTGGCACAAAATGTAAAGAGACAAGACTCTCCCTCAGGAATGTGTAGTCTCAGTCAGACCCAGACAAAACGCCATGAACATGTGTGCTACTTTGGCTGCCACCAGAGCTCAGTGCAGGGTGAGATAATCTGGTCATTCCCAAAACAGATGTTCCAATGTCTGGTTTCTGCTGAAGATGGCCTATTGGTAAATGGGGACAGAAACTAGCATTGTTCCTCTTTGCCCAGTAGTTCTTTGGGGCATTACAGGTGGCCTGACCCCAGGCTTCAGGATTTCAGTCCTGCAGTGTATTCTGGGTTGGATCTCAGGAAGGCTTTATGTTTGAGCATCAGTGACTCCACTGGACAATTCAGCTCCTTGGGCTTCAGTGTCAACCTAAAGAAAAGAAATTGTCATTTCATTAGAAATATCCTTCTGAGCTCAAGGATATTAAAACCCAGGTTTTTCCTTCAAACCACTTCCACAGACTGAGAGGCAAGAAGAAACTAGAGCAATCCCCAGATTCCAGGCCAACAACCCCAAGATCCGTCATGATGGCAAAGTCACTTCTCCAAGAATTTTCACACCTGATCTTCTAAATTATCAGTCCTAATCTCTGCTTTTTCTCAACAAGTGTTGTGCTTCACTCTCACCTGGCTTTAATAAACCAGAGTAATTACAACTAGGCTGTAGCATCCCATGAGGACTCTTGATTTTGAATGTTGATTATTGGCCAAACCCTGGTGAGACACCTTAGGAGTGTTGTATAGAGGAAATGCAGAGAGACATGGTGGGCAGGCAGAAGGCAGCTTTGGCACTCATGAGGCGGGTTCAGAGCTGCTCTGGTGTTCTCTGGACCCAGTTAGTGCTGTCCCAGCAAAACATTTTCTTTCAGCCAGCAGGGATTCTCCTCAGGACCCACTTTTCATTTTTGTCCTAAGTAGCTTCCTCCTCCACTTTGTACACAGCCACCAACAGCTTGAAGCATCTCACAGGTGATAGAGCACCTTTGGTCCATCCTCCTGATCCCCATAAGCAGCAAAAAAAAATTAGAGGAGGGGGATAAAAAGCTGCCAGAGGATGGGGTATGCTAGGGGGAACTGGACATCCAGACTCCATCAGCAATTCCAGACTTCCACACTGAGACACCCAGGCCAGGCACACTGCAGTTCTGTGAGCAGTGGGAGATGTGTTTGCAGCTCTTTGTCTCCCAGTCCTTCTGCATTTGGCTCATTGGTAGCAGGGATTTCAAACCCTCATAAATCAACTCTTTCAGCATCATTCTCTGCTGATCCAAGCTGATTTTTTTAACCTCAAAGCCCTGACCAGCCACTTTGAGATATTCCAGACATTTTTCAACCATTTATTTTTATTGAAACCAGCCAACTCTCTGTATATATTGGGTCCTTTTTTTTTATCTTTTTAATATACAAATCAGTTTAAAATAGTGTTTAAGTCAGGAATGATTTGCAAATTAAACTGTCAAACCCTGGCAGGACTAGTGGCTGACGCCCTTAGCTTGAAATCTTCCAGCTGCTGTTGCTGTGAATGCAGATCTCTAGAAGATGCCACACAACCTGCTTCTGCTTTCTCAGAAAATTCAGTCTTTCTTTGATTTCAGGGAAATCTTACAGCTCCTGAAAACACTGCTGAGTGTAACTGTCTAATGAGATCACCTGCCCAAGGCAAGGGATATGATATTATAGGAATCAAATGCTGGGGTTATGGTTATGCAAAGGTCTTCTGTCCTTAAAATAATTTTTGTACAAGGAAGACGAATAGAAACTTGAAGTGTATCTTCTCTTAAACATGCATCTGGAACCACTGGAAGATATTTATTATAAGCCCAGGTATTTTCCTTGCAATTATTGGCAATCCCATATCGGTAGGTAGGGATCTACTACTCAGGGTGTTCAAATATGTTGCTTAAAATGTTTTTAAGTGAGAAGATTTTGAGCCCTAAGGAATGCTGACATATTTATCACATACCTCTGTTTCTTTTCTTCCAGACTGCTGGAAGTCAGTGACCATGCCGACCTCCTCCACCCAACTGCCAGCCCTTGACTCTATCAACTCCACCGAGCAACCTAACTCCAACATCAACTTGTTCTCCAAATTCATCCACTCAGACGAACAACTGTTCACAGATTTTTATAGCCTGTGGATTGTTTTGATGGTAGTCAATGCCATCATTTTCCTGGTGGGTGTTGTGCTGAACAGCTTGGCCCTGTATGTCTTCTGCTTCCGCACCAAAACAAAAACCACCTCTGTTATTTACACCATCAACTTGATTGTAACTGATCTCCTGGTGGGCTTTTCCTTGCCTGTCCGGATCATCATGTTCTACAGTGCAGGGGATTGCAAGAATTGTTCCTTGGTTCACATCTTTGGCTACTTTGTCAACATGTACTGCAGCATCCTCTTCTTGACGTGCATCTGTGTTGACCGCTACCTGGCAATAGTGCAGGTGGAAGCCTCACGTAAATGGAGGAACCCCACATGTGCCAAGGGGATCTGCATCTTCATTTGGATCTTTGCCGCTGTGGTGACTTTCTCCATCCTGACCATGGCAATAAGGTTTGCCGAGTGCTGCCTCTCCAAGATCCTGGTCCTGATGGTCTGCGAGTACTTCTTCCCTCTCATCATAATCATCTTCTTCACCACCAGGATTATGTGTGCCCTGTCCAAGCCCAGCCTCATGCACCAGAGTCGGGAGAGGAGAATGAGGGCTGTGCAGCTCCTTATCACTGTCCTCATCATCTTCATGATCTGCTTCACTCCTTTCCATGTGCTACAGGTCGCAATCTCCATCAACCCAGACATGCCCCACAACGTCAGCCTCCTCGTCTACCACGTGACAGTGACTCTGAGCAGCCTCAACAGCTGCATGGACCCCATTGTCTATTGCTTTGTCACCAATAACTTCCAGTCCACCATGAAAAACATCTTCAGGAAAACCGAGCCAGAGCAAACGAATGCAGACATCTTGGGTATGAACAAGAACTCCAAGGGCTCCAACGCAATCATCGCCTTCTCAAACACAATAGGAAGCCCTCTGAGCTTGCCATCACCAAGCAATGTCCAGATATAATGCACAGCTGATGGGACACGTTGCAGTAAGCCAGTGCCATGATGCTGGAATATTGATAGGATGCACAGTACTATAGTTTTTTGAACTCTGTGTTTTAGGCTGAGGTTCAGGCTGACAGTGGTGGAATTTATTCCTCAAGAACTTTGTGGTCTGTTTGGAAATGGAACCTACAATTCTGTTAGTACCATACAAAAGAGAGTCTATTCATTACTGTTCCCAGCAGGGAAGTTTTCTTTGTATTTTAATACAGACATTTTGCTAGCAACAAACTCTTTACTGTGGTTTTCTTTTCATGTTTGTCATCATAATGTAACACTTCTAGGATGACTTAGAAAGCAGCATAGCTCTGGTTTACAAAATGAAAGGCTTTTGTGCCTTGGGTGTATGCTCAAGGATAAAGGACTAGAGGGGTGTTTCCAGAGCTATCCACTACAAAGATTTTAGATGCCAATGGAATGGGAAAGAAAGTATTCTAACCCACATGTCACAAATCACTACTCATTTGTTCCTGAAGAAGTCTGAACCTTCTCAGGGAAGGAAGTCAAGTAGTGAAATCTCTTCTTGGCTATAAGAAAAAATACATGTCAGTGTATATATTTTCATACTCATTGTCTGTGTTGGGGAGAGGTTAAGGATATGTTCCACTTGTGTTTGGATCACTAAATCCCCTGAATTGGAGATGAGTATACAAAAATCTGTGAAAATGAACATGAGTCCCAGCAAACTCTGCTGTTCTGCTCTGCCTCCCTGAGGAAAAGCCAAGATGAAAACCAGAACCAGACTATGATGCTATACTACTCTGGTTTGGATTTTCTTCCTGGCGTGTTTTTAACATCAGGGCTTGCTGTCCTAATTCCTCCACCAATGCATCCACCCAGTCACTCAAAAGCCAATACTTCCAAGCACAGAAAAAGAATGCATTTCAGGCGTCTATGTTGAAATTCACCCCAGAACAAATTCACTAGGATGTTTTAAAGAGCCATGTTTAATGGCTCTTAAAGGCTTAAAGAGGCTACGGATGCTGCAAAATTCTAGCCTAAGTGGTGGGGGCATGTTTTAGATGACATTGTATCAAGGAAACAATGCAAATGCAAAAAAAAATATTATTCTAGGAAAACCGCAAAACCTGTGGCATGAACAGCAATAACTGTTGTTGCTCCAAATTTCTTCACTCACATCTATGGACACTCCATCTGGAAGGCTACTAAGAATTCAGCAAGTCTAGTGATCAGGTTTTCCTAGTACTCACTGGTGTTACCTGTCAAAAGAGCAGGTGTTGGTCCAAGCTAGAGCACCCTGGAGTACTCTGCTTCCCTGAGATCTGACTGTGGTACAACCATCTCCATTCCACAGGAACACAACACAAACAATGCCTCAAACTGCCTCTTGGAACAGTGTTTAAGAGCTTGCCTCTTACAACACATGTATGTCTCACCTAACCTGTTTCCCTGACCAACCCAATGGGTATAAAATTTGAAGCATCAATATCACTGCAATGCAGAGCACTGGGTGTTCCAGTACCTGTTTCAGACAGTGGAGTCTGTAATTGCCATTGCCAGGCATGTGAGCTCCTTCTCAAGCAATGCAGCTGAGTCAGTGCCCTTCTGCTGGGACCTCTATTCCTTTGAATAGGATTTTCCCTCCAGGAGGTGGTGATGAGGGCCACCAACACTATGGCACTAGCCCATGGGAGGTAAGACTGTTCTGGTCATGGTTTCACTTCCCCAGGCCCAATTGTACCATGGTTTCCTTCTGCCTCATCTATTTCCTTATTCCTGAAAATCCTGATACAGGCATCTCACAGCCAACATCTGTCAAATGAGGCATCAGCACACACAGATCAGGCTCTGACTTCTCAGCCAGGCTGGCCACTTCACATTTCTGCCACCGTTTTCCACCAGTCCCTCCTTTGGAGAAAGTAATTTTGTGCCTCAGAGGTCTGCACTTGCCTGAAAACTCCTGAAAACTCAAGCTCACCAACCCACCACACATGCTCAGATCTTTCCATGCCTCCCAAGCTGCTTGTAATGAAAACGTGTGTCACATATACAGAGCTGTTAACAGCACTGTTTTGCCAAGGCTACTCAGAGAAACAGGAGGAAATATGCAGGCTCTGTGCATAGCTTATTTTAGCTTCTTTGTTCCAACAACCCACAGATTCACACCTCCCATTCTCTTGCTCCAACAGTATTTTTGCCATATACAGAAATGTCTTAACATCTTTCTCAGTTCAGTTGTTCATTTGAGGTCAGTATAAAATCTCTAAGATGATTTGCTTAGATTTTTTTAAGTTCCTAAACAGCGTCTCAGTCAAAGCTCTGTCTGTCTGCTGTAAACTTCACTTGTGGTAGTCTGAATTCTCCTTACTGCCAGTGTATTATTCACTCCCCATAAAAGCCTCCTGAGACTGGATAATTCTCTTCATTTTTAATGCCTATTGCCTTTTCCAGAATTTTCAGCAGTTCTTCATTTTATACCAGCTCCAAAACAGGGTCTGGTGCCTTATCAAGGACACAGACTGGAAATTGGAAAGAGATCAGTTTTTTCACAAATTAACCTACTTTTTTGTGACTTTTAGAGCTTTCTATTTAATCCATACTGTTTACACATCCTCACTTTTCCTCAGGGTGCAGTACTTGCTAAACTTCTGTCCTATTTAAAATCGCCCATCTGTGCTCAGGGCACAAAGTTGAAAACCAGAACCAAAAGCTCAGCTATCATCTGATATATTTCCCCAAATGGCATTTTTTTGGGGGGCACCTTCCACCTGCCAGTTCCCATTGCTGCTGAAGCATCCCTCAGCTCTCTGTGTGGTTCTGGAGACTGTGGCAAGGTCTCTCATCCCCTGATCTACACTGTCCCTCTGCTCAGGGTCTCTTCTTGGGTTGCCTCTTATAGATCATTGACAAGGGTTGGAATTCTCCTGTTCCTACTCCAACCTGCCCTTTCTCTAATGAGAACAGCCACACATAACAAAATAGGGGCACTTCCAAGGACAATGTGAGTGATTCCATGCAAAACTAAATACATGCAGAGATTGCCAAGGTAAAGCACACAAGGTAAAAGTCAGCTTTTGCAGGGCAGTCCTTTATGCAGAGTATTTAAGTATTTAGATGCCAAATTCCTAATGATTTCAAATTAAATCCAGTACTTAAGCAGTCTTTAAGGATCTGGATCATTCCCTAGAGGCTGAAATAGTAATCAGGATGTTTGGGCATTGCATGTCATACTACCACCACCAAGCCTGTGGCAGACAGAATGCGCTCCCTAAAGAGCTTAACAGCAATAAAGAGCTCTGTAAAAAGCCTCGACCTTTCAGGGTATTACAGCATTCATGCCTCTTTGATGTGCTGTGCTTCTCTTGTGCATCTAAAATCCTATAAAGTGAATTAGAAATATCCTCTTCTACCAGCTGCCCAGAGGCAAACACAGAAAGCTGGTGAAAAATCTCTCATGTATTTCTTGGGATCTCAGTCATTTATGGGACACAAAATCTCTGCTAACCATGAGCCTGAGTCACAACACATAGATATCTGCAGTCTGTTGACATACCAGGGCATGGGTGTCCAGAAACAGTTGAGTGTCTTTCTCTCCCTGCTGTGTGTCTCATCTGTATTGTAACCAGCACGGCCCATGGTTCAAAGCACTTCTGTCTTTGCAAGGGTTTTGCTGTCACAGCCCAGGAATCTGTAGCAAGGCAAAGCTGCACAATAGCCAACTCTCAGTCACACTGCAAACATATCAGGGCCCAGCAATACTGAAGATCTCCGATTCTGCACTAGAAAATGAGCCCCTGACCCCACACATGGGGTTATCTGCCAGCCTAGCTTCCTCCTGGGCTCTGAGCAAGCTCTGCCCTCTCTCCACAACCTCTTGGTAACTGCCAAGAGGAAACAACACAGCCACGTGCCAGGGCAATTTCTTCCTTCCTTTTCCCTCTGGGGTTTGGTCTCTCTAAGATGCGTGCACAAGAGTCTCATTAGTCAGGCTAATCAACGTTAATAAGCCCTGCTAGCAGACGTGGGCTCTGTGGGCAGAAAGGCAGAGGGAAGTGGGATTGCCATGTTAGAAATATGAGCACAGGTCACGCTGCCTCTTCTGTACCTATCTTCCAGATGTAAGAAGTGGCTCTGGGCAAGGATTTGGGAGAAGACAGGTCTGATCTCCACAGCTATTCTGGGACAGAGGAAGATGAGGAAGACATTGCAGAGGAACCCAAACCACAAAGTAATAAAGGAGGAAGGGAAGGAGAGGGACATAACAGGTTAAACAACAAGCTGAGTTCCATGAAGGGCAGGACTAGTAAGAACAAGCATGAGGAAGGTAGGACAAGGGAAAACAGGGAATGCAAGGACATGATATCCTGCAAAGGATAACATTGGAAAAGAAGTGAAGACTGGCTTGCTTTTCCCCTTCTGGACAAAATTTGTCCGAAAACAGGAGCTCTGGGGAGGATGCCAGTGCTTGGATAAGAGCTGGAGGACTGTCATTTTAGGAAGAAAAAGCTTTAAAGCAGAGCACTTTATTGCCTTCCCATGATGAGCCACAGGAAAGGGACAAGGGTGATGTCCCCACATTCATCTGAGCTTTTGTGGTCTTGCAGTAGAAGACAGGAAGGTCTCCAGTGTGCTGGGAAAGAGACAGACCTTGGGAAGAGGGTGCTGGGGATGCAGGAGGGGATCTGGTATGGTGTGGGGGCTCATGGACTCATATCAGCATCCATTGTAAATGCTGGCTGCATGACAAGCAGGATTGTTATGGGAGATACTGGGTGAGGCTTATGATGGATAGATGGTGCCATCTGAAATGTCCCATGCTCTGCAAGGCATCCCAGGCAGGGAAGACTGGGATTGCAGCACATCCCCTAGCACAAGAAATAATCGATCACTTCACTGTAGCATTTCAGTGCTTTGTGGTGGGCCCTGTTGAGTTACTGGGGTCTAAAGGAGATGCCAGGGAGAATATCCACTGCAACCATAGAATCATAGGATCATTTGGTTGGAAAGGACCTATAAGATCATCAAGTCCAACCCTTCCCCCAGCTATGTCAAGGCCATCATTATGTCCTTAAGTGTCGCATCTACACATCTTTCAAATACATCATGGGATGACGACTCACACACTTCCCATCTTTCTGATTCCTTCTTCTTCAAATGTGTTAAAAAGCACCCAAAGTTCCCTGGCAGAGGTGTAAGTTTCTCTAAGTGTTCTTATAAGCAGCCAATGCTGGCAGGATATCAAGGTTTTAGTTCAAAAAACTGTTCTTCATGGTTCTTGACAATACTGTCAGAGATCAGATTAATTTAGGTATGGAGGTATGTGTCTGAGTTCTAACACAAGGAATTGTGCTTTTCCTTCATGGCTGTATGCAGAGCTAACAGCCCAGCTCAGGCCTGAGATTCTTCTTTCCAGCTGCTATACAACAAGAAAGAGCCTGTCAAATGAAATAAAGCCGAGTTCATATGGAGGAGAAAGACGTTGTTCACCTCACAGTAATCCCAGAGAAAGCTCACAGAGAGGAGTTTCTGCCATCCCAATGAGAAGGTAAGTAGAATAATGGAATCATAAAATACCCTGAGTTGGAAGTGACCCACAAGGATCATTGAACCCAACTCCTGGCCCTGCACAGGACCACCCCCAAGAGTCACACACCATGTGCCAAACATACGTCCTCCGAGCGCATCACCTGTGATCTTCTCAGTAGGAAAAGCCAAAGAGCAAGGACTAGTCTGAACCCCAGCCCCAAAAGAAGCATTCTTGGGGATGTCTTTAAGGCCTTGCAGGAAACCCCTTGGTTTCTCTTTGATCCCTCAGTAGACCTTAGTAAGACCTTCCTGACACGACCTTAAAGCAACCAAACAAATTTCCTTCTCTGTGGTTCAAGTACCCAGGAGCAAAATAGCAGGGAAGGTTTTTGTTTAGAGCAGTTTTACTTCCGTCTCCTCCAAAAGAGGACTCTAAAATAGGACTAGAAGTGCTTGTTTGTCTCTACAGATGGAGAAAAGCAGAAATTGCTGCAGATCAGTTAAACAGATTCCCCCGCGAGACTTGCCTAGGGGAAGTCCATATGGGAGTAGGGCATTGCATGAAAGCCTTGGGCCAGAGCCCAGCTCATCCATCCTTTGATCCCACAGTCAGCATCTCTCTAGAGAAGGATCCTTATAAATTCATTCCTGAAGTTCATTAGACAGGAGCTTAGACCAAAGCCCAGTATTCAACCCCTTGATGTTTTGGATAGCTTGGAGACTGCCCAAATCCTGTCTTCCCAGGGAAGGCCTCCCTTGATTGATTGTATTTAGAGTTGGAAATGCCTCCCTGCCCACATTGCTTGGAAAACACGGTGCGCTCAAGACGCCGGTTCAGACGGACTTCTCTGCACAGCTGCCCATTTGCAGAGCATGTGGTGGGAATCTGTTGATAGGTTCTTGACAGAAGTTATGGTTTGTTTATCTGGTAGCTTTACTCTGTGCCTCCTACCCAACCCGGAAACCCTTCCTCTTCTAACCTCTTGGCCTGCTATTATACACAGAATCGTCTACATGATAATTTTGGTAACCATGATTCATCTTATGACAAACATTGCATAAAACAAAAAGATTTGTATTGTCATAATTAAAGCAAACGATTGGATGCTTTATCTATATAATGCTAACAGTTCTGCCACAGCTAATACTGTACCTGACCTGAAGAGGTTTCAGTAAGTCACTGTAGGGTGTATTAACCCATGGAATATCAAAACAGGCATGATGCTGCCATTTCTCAAGGCTGGAAAGATTTGGAAACCAGCAGGACCTTTTCCTAAGGTTACTGATTGCCTACAGGAGTTGAGAAAGCTTCTCCCAGTCATTCCAGCATCAACCCATTTAAACTGGAGCCCCCTTTTCAGAAAGCCTGCAGTTCTGCCCTAATTTCTCTGAGGTTTAGAGTAGATACACCTCCTTTTTTGTCTTTGCAGTGTTACATTCCAAAGTCACAGATATTTGCTCTTTGTCTAACAGATAACTACATCCTGAGATACCAGACCTTTTTTTTTTTTTTCCAGCAGAGGTATTTGTAAACAACCCTCCATTCCTGCATTCCAAAAAAATAAATTAAAAAAGATTAAATTACTCTGTCTCTTCCTATGAGGCGTGTTTCCAGGGTCAGGCTTTTTGGTGGTTATTTGCTGAACTTCTTCATATGTTTCAGCTGCCTCTTCCAGGTCGAGGCATCAGACAAAGATGGGGATAGGGAACAGAGGGGAGTTAGTCCACCAGTTGATTTAAAGTAGGTTAAACCCTTCTTTACACTGGGGCAGAAGTAGGATGATACAAATGGATTGAGGAACACATTTGATGTTCCAGAACACGGGAGAATGGTGCTTCCATACCCACCACCCAAAGTTCCAGTTCTACCAGCATGAATGGCATCCTTAACACTTTTGGCTTCCTTATAGCCACTACACTGTCTGTCTAGACCTGCCCAGCAAAGCCCACATTCTCTGCACTTGGCAGTCATGTGTGAAGCCCTCCCAAGCCCACATGGATTGCAGGAGTGGGTGGGAGGGTGCTCTCTGTACATTGTCTCTATAGCTGCCATGTCTAATACCAGCAGCAGCAGCTGCCAGTACAAGGGACATGGATGTGCCATTTGTAACTTAACTTTCATGAACAATAGTGCAGCTGTTTGTGCTGCAAGACGCTGGGAGGCAAGAAAAATCAATTGGTTCTGCCATGAGTATCCTTGAGGGTTATTTGTCAGCAATGTTGAGTGAGGCAGAAGTAGAATCCCAAGGGAGGGATGAACAGAGTCTCCTCTGGACACCTGCACAGAACATGGCTGTGCAGGTAAGGGTGGCAAATGTGGAGTACCTGCTTGCAGGAGTAACTGTGTGATGGACAAACAGGGCAAGGAGCTGGCAGAGGCAGTTGCATGGAAGTCGTCTCCTCTGTGGCAGGCAGCAGGGGCCTGTGGGTTGTTTAATACACCCTCAAATTCCTGCTATGTGATGCAGATAAGATACCACCCAGATCCAAATCCAGCACCCACTAGCAGCCAGGGAGGATTTCAGAGAAGTGTCTGGTATCTGTTCTGGCCTATTCCCAGAAGCCCTTCTTATTTGTAGTTTCAGTAGCATGATGCAGTTGGGGACTTTGCAATATCTCCTGCCCAAAGACTCCAGCATGTGGCTGAACATGTGTGAATGCAAACACCTAAAAAGCAGGGAAAAAATGCACCATAAATCCAAAAGGGACAAGTTTGTGCAACAATGTGCTTGTGTGTGCATGCAGGGAGAGAAAGAAATGCTTCAGTGTGACTGGGGAGAGGATTCACAGACACTCACCATGAAGGCACAAACCCTGAAGAGACGAGGGAGATGAGAGGCAGGACACAGGTACAGTGAGGAGGTGTGGGGTGAAAGCAAGAAGGAAATTAAGGGACAAACTCTGCATTCAAGTTCTAGTGAAAGATGTCAGGAGTTTATCTATGCCACATCCAAGGGTGTCCCTAAGAGGTCTGGGGAGTTTCCCCTTGCCAGGAGTGTTTGTGGTGGGAGAGCAGAGAGCAGCACGGGCACCAGCAGATGACATGAGCAGGTCAAAACCACAAGATAACTTTTGTGGGGGAGGAAGCTTTTTAATGCAACCTCAGTGGGGAAGGACAGTCCTTCATTCTCTCTCCAGTTCCCCACAAGGGCAAAATTTCTTTCCCATACATGGCAAGGTATAATTTTTTTCCCTGCCATCAGCAAAAATCTTTCACAGATTAAATATGTTCTAATAGCTCTCCAGGGGATCCTCTTTGTCCAGCTCAAAGTGCATAAAATCACAGGAAGCAGCCTGCCTAAGGGCTTTCCTCAGCAACTGGAGAAAAGATAAAGCTGCTGGGACACAGGTGTAAATATCCCATCAGTTCTTTTTAGACTTGGGCTTCATGCTGTGAAGTCTCATCCTTTTGCCTACAGCAGGACCAGAGGATGCTCAGCAGCTGGCAGAATTGGTGTTACAGCTGTCCTGAGCACTGCACCAGAACAGATGCTCCATTTGGCCAAGGTCCTTTCATTTTTCCATGCTTTCACAGCCCTTCCCAGCTGGAACTTACAGAGTATATCAATTTTGATTAACATGTACAGTTAATTTTTCCTGAACAGGATTTTGACCTAGGTTTCACTTTTAAAACCCCCACATGCCTGTGTGGGGAAGGGCACAGGACTATGGCAGGCACACAGTGGGATAAAGGGCTCCAGCTGGGCAGGCAAATCATGGCCAAGTGCTTGATTTTATTTTTGAAGTCTATTTCCAATCCTCCCAGTCTCCAATTCCTCACAATCTTTGCTCTGTCCTTATACTCATGTTGCAGTCATCCTCCCTCTTCTCTCACCCATCCTCACTCACACCAGAGCACCCAGCAAAGTGGAACCCAGCTCTTCCTGCACAGAGGTGGGATCCTAAAACTGGGCTACTCCAGCAACCCCAAGGCTGCTCTGCACCAATAAGTTCAGTGTCACATCGGCTGCCACCAGCCCTGTACACAGCAACTGGCCAGGAATACCCAGCCCTGCCTTCCCTCCCGCTGCAGCATCTGCCAGGGCAGCAGCCACAGGGAGACCAGCACAGCAGCTGTCCCCCAGCATCCCTTTCCTGGCTTTTCTGGAGCAGCTCAGAGCACCTCCACACCAATTTTGCTGGATTTAAGTAACTTTTTTCACATGGTCCAGGTGGCTGGTATCTCTGTGTTGAATCTTTCCTTTTCCCTGCGTCTCTTCCCTTCCCACGGGAACAGGATGCCCCAATGACAAGGCACTGCATTGTATCCTTCATTCATATGAATATTACTGGTTACAGTTACTGTTAAGGGGAATTTTATAAACACATAGAGCAGGTTTAAGTTTTTATTTATTTTAATTAAATACTTGTGAATAACAAAATGCCAAAGTTCTCAAAAAAAAAAAAAAAGTAAATCTGAAGATCTAAACAAGGTCAAGGAATTACAATCTCTTTCCCTGAAAATTCTCTTTTAAATTTGTAAACTCATACAGGATGGGAAGAGGGAAGTTTGCTGAATTTCCCCAAGAGACTTCAGTGCCCACCATTACCTCTGCATTACACTGATGCAAGGCAGGGGAGCTCTGCTTTCACCATCATTTTCTACAGCTTTTTTGGATAATCTGCAGCAGAATGATTTCGGCAAATACTATGGCAGTGGTTTAAGAGGTCTGACGCTGCCAGCCAAGTATGACCAAACCAACCACTGCCCTCTGCTGAAAGCAGCCCGGAATCCCCACGGTGCTCCTAGTGGTCCAGAAAATGATGGTCAAAATCCTATTTTGCTGTGAGGATGGAAAAACTCAAATTATTCCCTTAGATTATGAATCTTCCCTTCAGGTCAGCTGCTAAAGTCCTATATGTCATGGCTTCAATGTTGTATTCCTGCTGCAGTGATGCATCTTTACAGTTGCTTTAAGTATCTCCTTCAAGCTCAGAATATTAATCATTCTGTTAACTAATGCAGTTTGGGTTCAGTTTCCCTCACTACAAGAGCTCAAGGAGCCCTGGATGTTTCCTCATGCACACCTTGATGTGCTGGACTCCACAGAAATCCATCCCAGGGTCTCCAGCTCACTGCTGGCAACAGACAGAATTGTTTGTTCATGGCAAACAGTGGACAGTAGACACTGGGGAGACTGTACCTCAGATTCTGTGCTCAGTTTTGGGCCTTTCACGACCTCAAAGACATTAAAGTGCTGGAAAAAGTCCCAAGAGGGGCAATGGAGCTGAGGAAGGACTGGAGAACAAGTCCTGAGGAGTGGCTGAGGGAGCTGGGGGCTCAGCCTGGAGAAAAGGAGGTTCAGGGAACTTATCACTCTCTACAACTCCCTGACAGAAGGCTGAAGCTAGGTAGGGATCCTAAATTCTCCTAAGTAACAAGAGACTTGAACAAGAAAAAATGGGGCTAACTTGTGCCAGCATAGGTTTGGGTTGAATATTAGGAAAAATGTCTTCATGAAAAGGATGGTCAAGCATTGGGACAAACTACCCAGGGAAGTGAAGGATTCACAAACTTGGAGGCATTTAAAAGACAGGTAAATGTGACACTTAGGGACATGGTTCAATGGGATACATGACAGTGCTGGGTTAATGGTTGAACTTAATTATCTTAAAGGTCTTTTTCCACCTGTGTGATTCTGTGATTTCTTGTCCCCCTCAGAGCTGGTTGTATACCTGTCCCCAAGTCCCCAAGGGTCAGTCCAGGGCAGTCCCTGCTTCGGGACCTCTGGCATGGCTGGAAATGGTCATCAGAGCTGCATTTAGGTGGAAACAGAGTTTGGGGAGTACCTGACACAGGCTGTCCAGACAATCTGTGGCTGCCCCATCCATGGAAGTGTTCCAGGCCAGGCTGGGCAGGGCTTGGGGCCCCTGGTGCTGACAAAGCACCTTTCGGGCACAGCAGTGGAAGGAGGCTGATGCCTCAGCCTTGTCAGGGGGGGCGGCAGCTGCAGGCCATGTCCCCCCTCAGCAGTCTGACAGGTTCCCCCCCGGGCTGGGCCGTCCCCCGCTCCAGCCGGAGCTCCCGGGCCGGGCCGGGTCGAGGGGAGCGGGGCGGGCACGGCGGCCGCCGCGAGATGGCGCTGAGGGAGAGGCCGAGGCGGGAAAGCGGCGGCCCCTCAGGGACGGGACCGCGGCCCCGTGAGAGCGGGCTCAGACTTCGTCCCTCAGACACAGCAACTCCTCTAGCCTGTCCCCTCTGTAACAGGACCCCCAGCACTCTGATCCGGGGCACAGCGTCCCCTCAGTGACCGGATCCTCATTCCCTCGGCGGTGGGGTTCAGACCTCGTCCCCTCAGCGATCGGACCCCCATCCCCTCAGTGGCAGGACTCCCCTCATCTGCACTAGGGGCTCAGACTACATCCTCACTGTCCCTTGGCTGGGGGGGCTCAGATCGTGTTCCCTCAGAGACAGGATACCCCTGCTCTGACACACTTGAGGCAGGACCTCTGTGGTGGGGCTCAGACCTTGACCCCTCAAAGCCAGAACCCTCGGTGGAGAGCTCAGATTGTGCTCCCTAAGAGGCAGGAGCACCCTGCCCTGTGGTGGTGCTCAGATCACATCCCGTCGGGGGCACGACCCCTGCTCCATCCCTCAGTGGAGTGCTCAGACCTCTTCCCCCAGAGACAGGACCCCAGCTCTGTCCCCTCCTTGACCAGACCCAGGGTGCTGGAGCTCTCTGGACACTCCTCCAGCTGCCTGTGCTCAGAAGCAGGACCCAGACCAGGCATCGACAGCTGTGGCCAAGGCAAAAACCACTGTGACTGTGACCATAGTAAGAAGCACAGGCTCAGCAATAGAGGGAGCCCACAGATGCTCTGGGCAACCCTGCTTCACTCAGCCTGTGACACAGGAAAGAAAACATTCTCCTGTCTTTGCCCACCCCCACACATAGCATAGCTGAGCTGTGGCCCATTGCTCAGCTGCTCTGGGTGTTGAACAGCCTACGTGCTCCCAAAACCAGCAGCAGTCAGGCATGGGACACAGTCAGGGCTGGGAATTGTCTTTGCACATGGTCGCTGCTGGGAGTCAGTTTTGGGTGATGCTGTGCAGGGGTAGCTCCTCTAACCAAGCATTGGAAGGGATATCAACCTCCTACAGACCTTCTCCTGTACTGGCGGTGCTGACAATTTTACAAGGGTTCCTCTGTTCTTGCTTTTGCAAATGCTTGTGTAAATGCCATGAGATAGCCGCAGGATAACCTTTCCCACTACAAATCCTTCCTCTGTAGTTGCTGAAGCCCTGGGTTGGTCTAAATGACCACTTTCATTCTGTAGTCACATGAGGAGGTCACTATGTCTTGACTTGTTTGCTGAGCCATGTTCAGTGTGCCAGAAACACCTGGCTCGAGTTGCTGTCACAGTCTGGAATGCATCCTCTCCAGGGACACCTGGTCCAAGCCCAGGCCTCCAAGAGAACTGTGGTTATCCAGCATGGGTGCATTGCTGGATCCATGACTGAGAAGTGCTCTGGATCAGTCACATCACTGGAGCACGTATGGGAATATTTTTTTATCTCCAATACAAACGTGCACAGTTACACACTGTACTGGACTCTGTCAGTTTCCTGTCTGAAACTGTTTCATTTGTCATCTTCTTGAATTGCTAGTAAGTCAGAGGGGGAAAACTGCTATGACTTATCCTTTCCATTCTCAAATGCAAAGTGCTCCTGGTTAGGTAATGCCTGCATCAGGAATTTCCTCTACGTTACCAAGTCACTACTGAAGGAAAAGGTTCTCATGGAAATAAGTTACCACACACCAGTCCTGGGAACCACTTACCTTGGAGCACAGAGGTCAAGACAGATCACCATGGTCACCTTATGCATTGTCCCCAGGCAGTAACTGCATGTGTGAAAAAGCTCCCAAAAAGCACTGTTCAGGGTCTTGCTCAATTACAGCCCTCCATGGGCATCCCCAGCAGTTCAAAGTCAAGAAAGGACTTGAAATGTATAGGACTTAAAAGCTTCCAAGTACAATGTGCCGTTGCAAAAAGGCAAGAGACAGCAAGTATGTTGCCAAGGTCATGGATCCATGTCAAATGATGTCACCCATCCTCTGCATTACAGAGAAGAAAGGACCCAGCCCAATTCCTCTCTGACGTTAGGTCTGACTCTGGGACAATTTTTGGGTGTGAGAATGGGCACCCGAAACATTTCTTTCTTCTTCTAAAAGCACAAATGGAGTGCTCAGCCTTGCTTCAAGCTAACTTTGATGCGAGTCCATCCAGTGCTAACTGGTAAAGGAGAGAAAAAAATCCCAAGAACAAACTGACCCTAAAGTGAAGTTCTGCATTCCTCCTGGCAGAAACTCTGAAATGTGGGAATAATTAAACCCAGTCAAAACAGCATGTAACAAACTGAGAACAGCAATGATCATCTCCTTTCAACACCTTCCTCAGAATATTGATAAATTCCACACCCTCACTCTGGCAGTCCCTGTGCACTCCTTTCTTCAACTTTATCTCTTGCACACTGAAAGAGGCTTGATGCCTTTCTTTGGAAATGTTTCCTAAAAAGTCTCAGAGGCTTGGAAACACTATTCTCCTTCCCAAGCTGAAGATGTTCAATTTATTCCCACTTGATCCTCCATTGGTTCTATGTTTTAACATAAATACCTCTTTTACCACAATATATTTAATATAAATACTTCTTTTTCACCCAGACTTCTTTTGCTTTGCATCTTTCAGCTTTGGTTGACTAAGTGATTGGGATGCTTGTAACAAAAAAATACATCTTGGTTTCCCTGATTCAAGCATAGTCTGAATTTCTTGAGATTGTGCTGCACTCTGTGGACTTGCTTGGTGCTCAAGTCCTCCTTGTTTTTCCTTAGGAGTGGAAACTTTTGTGGTTCCAAATGCATCAAGGGAGACAATATTTCCCTTATCCCACTTCTGTCCTCTCTGCACATAGCTCTGTCCATGACACACAGCCTTGCTGCAAAGCCATGAGGCAACCATACGCTGGGAACATTTTTTGATGTTCCTTTTTTAATCCACTTGAACCCCTTACAATTTGACAGGTCAGGCAGACCTAACAGGTTTTTCTCCCAGCTGGCAGAGCAGAACAGAAGAGCTCATCCGCCTTTAAGCAGGACCCAAAGGACCAGGAGGCCACATCAGCCTCCAACCCTGTGAAATGCATAATTCGGTGAGGTGCTCAGGGAGACAATCGCCAGTAATCCCGGAACCTTTCCCTCTAATTCACACTCACGAGGACAGGGCACGTAACCTGCCTGTGACTCATCTTGTTCACAGGCAAAGTGCCACAAAGGAAGAACACTCAAAATGGCTCAGGACAATGCTCGACTGCTTCACTCCAAGTAAAACACGAGGAGAGGCAGCTGCAGAGTTGTTTACAAACAGATCCACAGTGAAACGGTGACACAGCAACTCACACAAGTCCAAAACAGAGCACAGATCTGACATAAGCAGCCTCTTTTACAACCCAGCCTAGGAAGGGGGCAGCTCACCTGGCTGGAGATTTGATCTGTTTCTGAGTGACAGGTCAATGCAGAAAAACATGGTGATGCATCAATCAGAAAGGGTTGTGTGCAAGAGCCAGGCAACTCCAAAACCTGCTCCTTCCCCTCTTTTCTGCAGAGTTGTGTCCCATGGATCAACATAGGCTGTTATTTCAGAGGCAGAGCAGTCTCCAGCCTTGCAGATGAAATGTGGAAACCATAGAAGAAATGCAGTGAGTGGCCACATCTGGCTGGTGTCCTTATCACCTCAGCTCTGTTGTCCATCAGAGCTCTGTCCATCAGAGCTCTGGGGTCTCCTATACCCTCTACCCTAAAACATTAACCTACCCTGGTAGATATTATGCTTTTCTCAGTATACTGACACCGTGCTTAGACCACATTAAGTTTCTATGTCTGCTCTATGGGAAATAAAGTAACTTTATTTCTAAGTAGTTTCATTCACTTTGTCCTGGTTTAATGAACGCTCTTTCAATTCACCCCTTGGGAAGTCAATTTAAAATGCAAAGATGTTTCTACAGAGATGAGCTCCCACCTAACTGCTCTATACTACTGCCTTGGCACACATCACAGGCTTCTTTCTCTGCACTTTAGTAGCCTGGTTCTGGAAGTGGCAGCTCTGGAAACTCCAGCAGGAAGGACTAATCTGGCTAGTATTTGTAGGGTGCTATCTACATCCTAGCTGAGACAATTTCAACATAAATTTGCTCACACAGGACCCACCTAATCCTCTTCCCACTCACATCCATCTGGTGAGCTGAGCCCAACCCTTTAGATCTGAGTTGATACCAAAGCTGTAGTGTGGGAAGGCAGAGAGACATGGGGAGAAGGGCAAACCCAGCTACAGCCCAGGGAGCAGAGCTGGCACAAGCCAGCAGGAGCAGAATGAATGGAGCTGGGGTGTTGGGTAGAGCAGGTGTCCCTCTGAGACCGTGGAGTTGCTGTCAAGTCTGAGGCCACGGTGCTTGAAGAGGAGAGTGCTAACAGCTCAGAGAGGAACAGATAGAGTGCTCTGGTCAGACTCATTTAAAACTCTGAGTTCATCCTGTGCATGTAGTGTGGTGAATGTGGTGGGAGAGGCTCCTCCTGCCCTCCCTGAGGACACAGCATCCAAGTCAACTTCATCAGTAGAGGGTGGTCCCACCCAAAGACAAGAAGAAGAAAAGGCATTAGTGACTTTCATGAAGAGGCCCTGCTGCATCCTAAATAATCTTCCTTGTTGAGGGTATAGGAGCCACCAAAGCTTAGAATCACTGAATCACAGAATATCCTGAGTTGGCTTCATGTCATTCCCTTGGGTCCTGTCACTAGTCACAAGAAGAAAGAGAATGGTGCTGTCTCTCTGCCTCCTCTTGTGAGAAAGTTGTAGTTTGTGGTGAGGACTCTCTCTTCAGTCTCCTCTTGTCCAAGCTGAATAAGCCAAATAACCTCAGCTGCTCCCATAGGACTTCCCCTCCAGACCCTCCACTCTCCTTTGGATGCTCTCTAACAGCTTAACATCTTTATTGAATTGTGGTGCAAAAAAAAGTGCAGACAATATTCAAGGTGAGGCTGCCCCAGTGCAGAACAGGACAATCCCCTCCCTTTCCCAGCTGGTGATGATGTGCAGGATGGCCCCAGGACAGGGCTGACCCTCCTGGCTGCCAGAGCACTGCTGACTCACATTCAACTTTCCATCGACCAGGACCCACAGGTCCCTTTCTGCAGCACTGGCCCCAGGCTGTCCATACATCCAAGATTCTCCCATCCCATGTGAAGAACCCATCACTTGTATTGTTGAACTTCATATGGTTGGTGTTTGTCCAGCTCTCTATTTCATCAAAATCTCTCTGCCTTTGAGGAATCAACAGCTCCTCCCAGTTTAGTTACCAGGGTCATTCCTCTTGCTCCTCCTGAAAACTAGGACAACATTTGCCAGCTTCCAGCCTGTGTTACATGTAGATCCTATCAAGACAGAGAACATGACAGATGTCTTCAGGAGGGCTCTTAAGCATGCAAAGGGGAGCTCACAGTGAGATGAAATGAGGTATTGTATTTTTAAAAGAGTAAATTATGCCTCAGCTTGTACATCATGTTTCCCACAGATTGGAAACTGCAGTCTCAGGAATGTCCAAGCTGATCTGTATCTCCACAAAAGCTTAGTCTTCATTAAACCAAGGAAATACATCATTTGAAGGAAGCCTTTGTGCACTCCAGACACAAACTCCAAAATCACCCCCAGCTGAGACAAACTGCTCCAAGACTTCACCCTTCTGCTGCAGTACAGGCAGCCACAGTGTTTCAGCTGACATTCTGGTTCTGGGAGAAGGTTCAAGTCTGCCCAGGGTTATAACCAATAAGTGAAATTAGCAGTGGCTTCATCTCAGTTAACCTCAAATTGCCCCTGTCTACATAGACATGCCTTGAAGCAATTGAACTCAAGCTTTCCCTTGGCACTGGATCAAGCACCATGGATTTGCATTTGAGTTTTAGTTCATACTTCACATAACATTTATGCAGACAGCAGGCGTATATGAGCATTTACCATCAGCTTCCCTTCCTTCTTCCTATTTCCACAGCAAATTGGCAAGGAGTGTTTCTGACAGGCTTTTAAAGCCCAAATGGTCAAAATAAATAGGTATGGTATTTATAGACTACTAAGGCTATAGGAATAAAAATAAGAGCCTGCTACTGAGCCGTAAAGCTCAGATTCAGCCTACATTAAATCATGACTTTTAGAGGTCCCCTCCAACCCAAATTCTATGATTCTATACAAGCCCCTCCACACACAGTACAGGACTTCACTGTGCATAGAGACTGAATTCACATGTGACACATGGTTACTACAGGTGAAGCATTAGAATGCTTACAAATTATTCCCTTCACACCCATCATTCCCAGCATTCTGTGGCACCGAGGTCACTGGGACTGCCTTCAGAGATTTAGTTTTACCCACTGAGTCCCACTGCCTTCCCCAGTGAGAGACACAGGCAGCTGGAAGTCAGTGGTGCTCTGGAGAGCCTCGAGTGTGGTTCATTGCAACCAGGTGCAGGAGCTGGTGATGCAGTTTGTTTATAGCAATGTCAACAACTCTTCATTCTTGCAAAATAAAGCTATGAGAGTATCATGGCCACATCTCTCTGGCTGCCCTAAAACTGGCAGCAATACCTTGCTGAGATGTGCGATGTAAGAAAACACACAGAGAAAATTACTTCATGCAGACAAGGACAGAGTTGTGCCTTGTGCCCTCCCAGATCTTCAGGGTGCTGTTCAGCACAACACCCTGTGCTTCACCACAGCAATCACCACAGATGTGCTACAAAACATCAGCTAGTGACAAGTCTCCCGGAAATCTGGCTAAAGGAATGCAAACACAGGCCAGAGGTAGAGAGTGGCCTACACAGAAAATAAGTCCTGCTCAGAGATACCAGCCTTCATTCTCCTCTTTTGGGGATAACACCCACTCAGCAAATTTGAGCAGTCCATAAAAGTGATACAAACTGAATGATGGCTGGAGGAGGTGGCAGAAATCTGTCTCAGAGGAGAGCACAGGCTGAGCTACAGCAGATGTCTGCTTAGACACCAGTTAGACAAAATCCTCTTTTGTCTCCTTCCTTACAAAATCCGTCAGATAAACATCAAGATCTTTTGATGTTCCTGAAATATTGTGGGGTCTTGGCAAAAGACACAGTGAGATGCCTGAGACTTGTTTACCTGGTCCATGCATGTGGTAGTTCAACAGCATTTCTCAGATGAAAAGGAGAGGCTAGGCCTTTTTTATTCCAAGCGCACAAGGTCTGAAATCCCCAGACATCTTCATTTCTCTCTGTTTAGAACTTCCTTTGTGCTTATTTTTCATTTCCATCTGAAAACCTTCACTTTTGGATTCAGGTGCTGTGATGTGAATCAGATGCTGTCAAGGAATAACAATTGGTCCTCTTGAAATGAAAATGTGTCCCTTGCTTTTAAAACAAGAATCATTAGCATTGATATATTTGACAGTTACAATATTACTGCCTGCTGGTCCCATTCCCTTTCAATCTGTCTGTCCCCTTTCCCACTGTCCTTCTGGGCACACGGATGCTTGCAGGTTATAATCCTGTTTTCCTCTCTTCTGATAAATCCTTCCAGCAACAGTCAGGTACCCACATGTATCATTGCAAGGAATGTTTTCTACCTCTTCTTTCCTTTCAAACCATTATGCCCTGGAAAAATATCTACATCCGTCACAACTGCTAAATTTCAGACCATCTTTCTCAGTTCTCTCCAGAGACTGCAGGCTCCCACCAGCCCTTAGCCTGCTCTATGGCTCCACAGCCTTGAGAGTGGCAGCTCTTGTTCTTTCAAAGATGCTTTTACAGCAGAGGCAAAACAGGAGGAAGGAAGATGCTCACAGAAACTTCCAGAGACTCCCATCTTTAATAGCTTCCAAGACCACAGCCCTTAGGACCCAGCAGAGGCATCTGGAAGACACCTGTGCCTTCAAGCTCTTCAGAAACCCTGGGAAACATCTCTGCCTGGCTGAGCATTCTCACCACACCTTGGACCATGAGGGACTGAATGGACATACTGATCCTCTAGCAAACATAAAGCACACGTTGCACAATTCCAAATCTTTTTGCCTCGGCCAGTTTATAAGAAAGGATGTCAGTGTCAGACACTCTGCACTCACTTGGCTGTGCTGCTCAGCACAGAGAAGGTGCTGGACCAGAGGCTGCCTGTTTTTCCCCTTCTAAACCCTTGGTGCTGCACCTCGTGGAAACTTCAGCCCAGACTCTGAGCTGGCACAAATGGCTATAGCACCTTCAAAGGTGTTTCAGCTGCTGTAAATCAGAAAGGATCTGGATCCTTTGCCTCTGGTGCATCCCTGCATGTGTCGTGACTTTATAAGCAATAACTAAGAATAACATTTAGCCTCCCAGCCTGAGTGCTGTGCAGAATATCAAAGTAATTCACCAGAAGTGCAACAACACGACTTTCTTCTGTCCTTCATGATCATAGAAACGTCCTTGCCTCCCACATCCAGGGAAACAGTGAAGTCACTTATCCCCTAAATTATACAGAAATCAACAGCAGCAGAGTCCTTGTTTTACCTGACGTTCCACTTGAGAAGGAGCAGCGTGAGAGCTCTGTCATGGCAACTGCTCGTCCCTTGCAGACGAGCTGTCTCCAAGCCTCTCCGATTACATCTTTGCCGTTATAATTCACATCCTGCACTTATTAGTGATAAGGTCAATGGGAGCAATTACAATGGGAGTCGCTAAAAACTCTGTTGCTGCATATGCTCCCAACGACACTCACTGTGCTACAGAAACCAAAAATAACTTCCTGGTCTCCCAGAGCAGCATGGAAAATATTTCCCTGTATTTTCTAGGTTATGGATAACTTCCCTTCTTTAGGTTTGCAGTGGCTATTGCTCCAGGAGGGCCAAATACAAATCTCCCTTGGGGCATGTACCACTTTCCTCTCCTTTCACCCTGGAGATCACCATGTCCTCCTTATGAGGGCAAGAAGTCACTCTCTCTGACTTCTCTGACTCCTATTTACATGTACACAGCTTTAATTTTTCCCTTCCTTTTTTCCAGCATCCTCAGATTTATGCTCTTACTTTAGGGTTTTTAATACTTGTATGAAGGTGGGAGCTCTCAGTGCATAACCATGGCAGAGAGCAGTGACATTGCTTGTGTCTTTTGTTGTTCCTCTAAATGAAATACATGAAACCCCTGAAAGTCCCAGAGGCTCTTTTTCACTTTCCTTGTAAAGAGAAGGAAGTGTTCCAGGAGCTGCTTTTCTTCCCTAAGAGAAACCATGTCTGCACTGCCTAGACAGCATGACAGCAATGGACTAGGAAAATTACTTCTGTTCAGGAGATCTAATTTTCCTGCTTCTTCCTACCACTTTCCCATTTCTTCCCGTACTGTCTACCACTGCCTTCACCTGGCTCTGGCTCTGAGTGGCAAATGCAGAGGCTGCCTCTCTGCACTGGCTTAAAAGCTCATTAATTATTTCTGATGGTCTATAAATGTTATTTGTTTTTGACTAATAGTTGAAAATTACAGAACTACAGTGAATATAAGAGGAGACAGGAATGAGATATGAGAAACCATCTGGGTTGAGAGTGAGAAAGAGGTGTATCCAGGGACCTTTGTGAAGGTCAGGTCCTGCAGATAAGTATCATAAAAGCCATTAGCACAAATTGCTTTTCTAGGAAGTATCTGAGTCCCTTTTCCCCACGTGTTTAAAAATACAACTCATACACACACGGGGTGACCCGAGAACTGCCATTGCAGTGACACCTGAATACCTCAGATGCCAGCAAGGCCCTGCTGTATTGAGGTGAATTCTTGAGCCCAAGTAGGACAAACTGGCAGGGCAGAGGGGCAGGGCAGAGGGGCAGAGCAGGCACAGGCAGTGCTGGGGAGGGGAAGAAGGGATTCAAAGCCCCTTCACTCTAAATTTATTATTGCATTAGTCACAGAGAGAGATTCCTTTGCTGGGACTGATCTGTCTGGCTGATCCTAGACTCCCAAAAAAGCACATGAACTTCTGCAGTTTGAAGTATGCTAAAGGCTTTGACTTTCCCTGATCCAGATGCAAAAAGCACCAACTTTCTTGACAGCAACAGTTGTGGTAATGACTTGTTGTTAGAGCAAACATCTGTGTCTCATCTAACATGTAGGGCAGCACAAAAAGGGACCAAGTTATTCTATAAAGAAATCTGATGATCAGGCCAAGACAAGGAAGGCTTTAAGCTGGTCTGCACTGCTCTGCAATCTCCAGAACGCTGTTAAACATATGAGGATGTGCAAGGCCTGGAACGGGGATCCCATGCCCTTTCCTCACCTAACGTGCTGCATCCAGTTAAGATAATTGAGCATCATCATTTATAAGCAGCCAGCTGCTCAGGAAGGAAGCCTGGATTATGTAGGAAGGGTTGAATCCTGCAGGTGTAGGATCTCCTCTGAATGGTAAAATTCCCAGCAATCACTCAGATCCTCTCCAAGCCTATGGCCTCCCACCTTCTTCTTCTCACTCACCTGAAACCAAGATCCCAACACTTGGACTCTACTCTCCACCTCCCTGACCCTGTTCTCTGTTCTCTCTCATTCCTGGTCCTTTTCAAGAGCAGCCTTCCAGCCATCCATCCATCCATCCACCCATCCATCCATCCATCCCATAAACTTCATCAGTCTTCTTTTTCCTTCATGCCTTCTACATCTTCCATGGCCCAAACTTGGGGTGTTTTAGAGCCAGCCCATCCCAACAGAGGGAACAATTTGGTTTACTCCCACCGTTTTCTGGGATGAGATGTGACAGCAGTGAACACAACAGAAAAGCTCTTCACTGAAGGAAACACGGGGAGACTGGAGTTCAGATCTGATGACTGGGAACTATTTCAAGTGTTAATCATTCTTTGTTGTTCTTTATCCAAGTTGAAGCTAAATCTTAATCCCCTTAATCCCACTATTTCCATGTGAAAGGTCTGCAGGCAATGTGGGAGATAAACTCATTTATTTCTCTAAGAAGTTATGTCAAGGAGCACGATGGGAAGATCCGAATAGGCAGGAATTTTTAGGTACACTCCCTCAGGGTGCGAGAGCCTTCTTTTTTCAAACCTGATTAATTCTGCATCAGCTGGGCACATTACAGACACCATTTTCCTGAAGTCTACAGTGTATTCCCTGGGCCACAGCTGCTGCTTCTGCCACTACTTGCTATTTGTGGAATGATTGCATCTGACAAATAGCAATGGGGAGACATTTCAGGAATGACTCAGAGGCAAAGGCAATTTCACATCCAATTTTATATCCAAGGACAGCTCTTCACTGGTTACAGAAATATGAATGGATGAGGCTTATTCCCACTACAGCACCCTCTTGGGATCTTGTCACATCCTAAGCCATGAGTATCCCATCCACTTCAGCATTTCTCTGCTCCAGACACTGGGGGCAATGACTGTCAAGCCCTCAGCATATTTTTTAGGTTTCTCCCAGGTTGGTGACAATGTGCTGAGTTTGGATGTACCTGTTTATCCCTGAAGGAGATGCCAGTGGTCTCTCCAACCTGAACTACTTTTGTGAGTCACCAGGACTTACTAACTGGCTTTTCTTTCCCATCTGGGTGTCCTGAAACATTGCACATAGCTTTGTTGGGATCTTTCTGATTAGCTCATCTAGCGGCCATTTACACCTGCCATTTTTGCAGCCCTCTGCTGTTTGTCCCTTCCCGTGCTTCTACATCAATCCTCATTCAATTTCCATTCTTTCCTGTCCCAGAATTTCCATTATAATTCCCCAACACACACGAATTCTCCTCATGCTGACAGCATAACAACACCTTCATGATGGGACAAGATGCTGCCACACAGGAATCTGCCCACACAGACCTCATCATTTGAGACATTTCAAACACATTCCCAAGTTCCTGTGGGAAATACTGCAGGATCAACAAATTCAGGCTACTGCTCTTCAAATCCCTTTGCTAGAAACATCTGTAGAGTTTTAACCACTCTGGTGTAATCAGCCAAGAAACATCCTGAGCCAAGGGTTGCATGTTCACACCGTGTTGTCCCTAGGGGAACATTTTTTTTTGCTGGCAGAAATTGGTGTGACTCTATCCCAGAGAGGGCTAAGACAGCACCATTCCACAGAGCAGAAGCTCTCTCTTCCCCATCCTGGAGAGGTCTATAACGTGCTCCATGTTCACTAGTTTCACAGCACATGGCACTCCTGGGCAATTTGAGGAGCAGGAGCATGGCTAAGGGCATCCTTAGGCTATAGTGATGAATTATCCATAGTGAGCAGCCATCCTGGCAGTACTGAGTGCTCAAGCTCCATCAGGGTGATGAGAATTGAGGCTATTTCCCTCCACATCCAGTCCTTTCTGCAGCACTGTCCAAAGCCCATTCAGGATATGAAGCAGCAAGCGGCAGATGTCAGCAGTGCAGCTTGCAAGCTGCAACACTGCTCAGCTTCAGACACAATCCCAGAGCTGGCATAGTCCCCAAATAATTAAAAATGGATCTTCAGTGCTCAGCTTCCAAATCACCCACAATATGAATTACTGGTGACAGGACATCAGTCAGGGTGGGATATGGCCACAGTGGTGACTCTCCTACACCTGCAGGACCCACCTGCTAATGGGGACTGGGAGAAGCCTTGTGTCCCATTGTGGGTAAGGTTGTCCCTGTTACCTCATCCCTGCTATCCCTGCACAGAGAATCACAGAATCATTTATGCTGAAAATTACATCTATGATCACTTACAGGCATTAACCCAGCACTGCCAAGTCCATCACTAAACCATGTCCCTAAGTGCCACATCTACATATCTTTTAAATCCTTCCAGGTATGATGACTCCATGACATCCAGGGGCAGCCTGTTCTGATGCCTGACCACCCTGGTCAGACCACATTGTTCAAAACCCCATCCAGCCTGGCCTGGAACACTTCCAGGGATGGGACAGCCACAGCTTCTCTGGGCAACCTGTGCCAGGGCCTCACCATCTTCACAGTAAAGAATTTCTACCTAATATACAATCTTTCATCTTAAAGCCATTCCCTCTTGTCCTACCACTGCCTTGGTCAGAAGTCCCTCTCCATCTCTCTTGTAGGTCCTTTAGGTACAGGCAGGCTGCTGTAAGCTCACCTTGGAGCCTTTTCCAGGCTGAAAAATCCCAACTCTCTCAACCTGTCTCCATATGAGAAGTACTCCAGTCCTCTGAGCATCTTCATGGCCTCCTCTGGACTCACCACAACAGGTCCATATCCTTCTAACGTTGCGGACACCAGGGGTGGATGCAGCATTCCAGGTGGAATCTCACCAGAGCAGAGCACAGGACAGAATTCCCTCTGTCATCTGCTGCCCTCACTGATTTTGTAGCTGCCTAGGACACAATTGGATTTCTGGGCTGCCAGTGCACATTGACAGCTCATGTCCAGCCTCTCTTCCACCAGCACCATCATCAAGGCTGCTCTCAATCCTTCCCATGCCCAGCCTGTATTTGTGTTTGGAAATACCCCTATGGATGTGCAGAACTGTGCACTTGGCCTTCTTGAACTTCATGAGTTCCCACAGTAATGGTAATATTAACCCCTAATTTTACTTCCATTGTTATTAATATGAATGATAACAATTGTTGTTATTCCTCTGTCAATTAGAATAATAGAGTTAATCTATTCTATGGATATTATATGCTGTTGTCATTGTAACTCTGAAGCACCTCAGAGTGCTCGTCAAGGGTGAGGACACCCCTGTTCCAGGCTTTCTCTGAGCCAGCCATGGTGGCCTGAGCCTCAAAGCACAAGCCAAGAGGCTGCGTGGAGAGATGCTGGCGGGAGGTGAAGCAGTGGGGACATGAGACATGTCAGCACCCTGGCATGGTAAAAGCGTGCAAGTCAGGGAGTCAAGAGATCCAGAAACATTCCCCATCTCCATCACAACCTTCCTGTGCGACCTCCAAGGAGGTATTTGGAAAGCTCCTGGAGACAGGAGGCAGATGCAGCCTACAATGCTTAATTGCAGGTGTCTCCTTGTAATCTCACATTACAGCCACCAAGGAGCTCATCAGCACTGTTAGCACAGACTAATTAGCAATTTAACTGAGTGAATGTACAGCTAACCCATTGCCTACACAAACAGCATTTGAGATGCTTGGATGTATCTCGGACTGAAACCTGCTGAGTCTCTTCATGGTGCAGCTCCTCACCAGTTACATGGAGATATTACAGCTCACTCCTCTGAGTGTTCTGACATCCCACTCACCACGATAAGAGGAGCACAGAACTCTGTGCTCAACTGAGAGACATCAGTTATATCAGTAACAACACAAGAGTTTTGCTTTGTGGCAAGGCCACAATGCTCAGCATCTGATTCACTCAGTTTTGGGCCTCTGTGAATCTCACATCTGTATGAAAAATCTCAAGATGAGCCAAACACTACATCTATATTTTGTGAATATTTATATATTTCAATCCATCCTAAAAGCTTCCTAAACATCTGTGAATGAGAAGACAAGCCCACCTACATGTGCTGACCACATCATTAACAGTGAATTCATTTTTCCAGTCAGGAATGTTGCAGAAACCAGTATTTGTCCTGCTGGCCACCCTCTGCTCCCCAGGAATTGACACATTACAATGGAGATTCCTTATCCTTTCCCAGGTGTGCCACAGGTTGTGCTGGAGACCTTACAGTGTTCACTCCAACCTGAATTATCCTGTAAGCACAGACTCCTTCAACAAAGCATGGATGCACCATGTGAATGTGCACACGTGGCCTCATGTCAGGCAGGGTTCTTTAAGGGGCAGTTTTCTGTTGATTCTGGAGTAACATCAGTTGTGCCATTTGCTCTTCTCTCATATCTGCTCTGTGCCAGGAGGCCTGGGGGGCTCTGCCTTGGCAGCAGACCTCAGGTTACCCTGGACACCCCTGGCTGTGGAAAGCCTGCCAAGACAGCGTGGCTGGGGCACACCTCTGCCTCTGGCCAGCTCTGAGCACCAGCACAGCAGGGCCAGGGCGTTGTTTTTGGGCCCCCTCCAGCAGGTGTTTGACCTTCCTGCTTCTGAACAGGAGTTTTGGCAACAAGACCCACTATCAGTATTTATTTGTGAGTCAGACAGATAAATAGCAGTTAACCCATGTCCAGAGAAGGGCAACAGAACTGGGGAAGGGTTTGGAGCATAAGTCTTGAGAGGAAGAGCTGAGGGATATGGGGGGGCCTCAGCCTGGAGAAAAGAAGGTTCAGGGGTGATCTTCTTAGTCTGTACAACTCCCTGAAAGGAGGATGTAGCCAGGTAGAAGTGGGTCTCTTCTCTCAAGTAACGTGTGACAGGACAAGAGGAAATGGCCTCAAGATGCACCAGGGGAGATTTCAGTTGGATATTATGCAAAATTTCTTCATGGAAGGGGAAGTCAGGCCCTGGTACAGGCTGCTCAGGGAAGTGGTGGAGTCACCATGCCTGTGGGGATTTAAAGGACATGTAGATCTGGCACTTGGGGAGATGATTTAGTGGTGGAGTTGGCAGAGCTGGGTTAATGGTTCGATTCAATGATTTTAGAGATATTTTCCAGCCTCTGTCAATTCCATGTCAGCTGCCTTTCCTTATGTGCTTCATTACACTGGTGACTTTGAGCCTTGGGCTATGGCTACACAACCAGCCTGGATCCCCATCCCAGGAATTAACATCGGTGATGGTTGTTGGATGGAGATTGTGATTTCCTCCTCCTGGCTCAGGGCCATGCGAAGGACTCTGTTACTCAGCACCCGTTTAATCATTTACAGCAGGGCAAAGGTGGGGCGGGCACAGTGCCCCCGTGCTGTCAGTGCCTGGGGAGGTGTCACTGTCACAGCTCTCCCAGCCTGCGCATCCTGCTCCTGCGAACCCATGCGAGGCTGGCCCGGGGACTCCTCCCCTGCTGTGGCAGAGCTCTCTGGAACGGCTGAGTTATTTCAAGGGGGTTTCAAAACACTGTTTACTCCACATCCAGCCACAGATCTCCCAGGTAATGCCATTCTTTTGCATTCACACTGTTCGCCTACTTGACCCACACCCAGTTCTTTGCCTTCCCCACCCAAGCAGAAATTAACTCCTTCCCACCCACAGCAAGACTCCCTTTCACACCCAGGGAGCCCTGGCCATTCCTGGTGACACAATCTCTGTCCACAATGCTGACACTCGCTCTGAGCCCCAAATGTGCCGGTGGGCATTCCAGTCCCTCCCTTGGGGTCAGGAGCAGCTCTGCAGTTCCCTTCCCCACTGCCATGCATTGGGAGTATTCACATTTCTGGTGGGTGAGTGCCTTGCTCGAGGATCTCTGTTCGTGTCATTCCCTGAATCCTCCACTCACGGCCCCAGAGCCCCAAGCACTGACAACACTGTGGGAACAACAACATTGGCAAGACATTAACAAGAAGTATGTAAGAAACCTGTGTGTCACTGATGGGAGGGCCTTGTTTCCAAAGTAACTGGGTGGATCTTCAAACCACTGAGAGCAGGATTGGGAAGGACAGGACATGAGGAGGTGACCTTGTCGTTCCCTCTGCCCCAAGGCAAGATCAAGCATGCCTGAACCAGTCCTGAGAGCTCTTAGTTTGCCCTGCCTTTGGAACATCCAGGCCCACAACATTTGTCGCCTCCAGCCCTGCCAAGTCCCTGCCTCAGTTTCCCTACCTGTAAAAGGAGGAATGGTCAGATCTAGTGAATCTATTGCTGTGTTACTGGAGAGGAAAGAAGTGGGGAGAGAAACCTTTGGCTGGTGATTGATGATTCACAAACATCTTGTGAAAAGCAGTAAATAAGCCTGGAGTATTGTGTACTACAGACCTAAGGACTGTGACCAGATTTCCAAAGGATACCAGGTATCTCCTTTTAACTTGTAGCAAGCCTTGCTTTTTTATTTTATTGGGCATGGAGAAGTGTGGGAATCACAGAGCTGGACTTCTTAAGAAAGGTCAAGATTTGGTAGATGAAGTCAGCATCTGACTGCAGTCAGGAGAGTGGCAAGAGGATCATTATTTGTATTTGTGTCCAACACTGCATGTATCTGACTTTGTATTTGTGTCCAACACTGACATGTATCACTCCTGTGAANTGTCCAACACTGCATGTATCTGACACTCCTGTGAGCACATGATTCCAAGTACACCCAAAAGGATGTTTTTAGAAGGGCAGCATTTTTATGGCACTCACAACCTCAGGATTTGAACTGTACTGCCTTGAAAGACGTCTTGAGCTTCCAAAACTGTTATTGTGGGTCTAAGTCTCTGGTAAAGAAGGGTCTGAAGACAGGAGGTGACAAAGGTTTCAACGTGGGCTGTGAGTATCAAAGTCCTTTGGGTGCTGGGGCTCATGCAGAGGCACAAATCTATTCCAGCTGTCTGAAACCATGGATGGGCTGCACCTCTGCTGGAAAACATGAGGAACCATGAACAAAAGGAGGCTGAAAACCAGGATTTTAACCCCAGATGCTCTCCTGCACTATAACAGCATTACAACATACAACCCAGAAACCTCCAAAACAACAAAGGAGCAGGGAGAAAATAAACAAAACCAAAAAGGATTTTTTTCTAAAATTTGAACAATAGTTTTGGCACATGCCAGAGTAAACTTAGCTGGAGTTGATTTGGTGTCCTATATCTTATTATGTTCCATATTTAGCTTTCAAGTCACTACTTCAGCCAATGACTTGATACACTGAACCTGTGTCATTAAATCATTTCACAGCTCTCTGGGGAACAGATAAGATTCAGGATGGGCTCTCAGCATTACTGTGCAATTTAGGTCTGTTTAATTCCCTTTAGCCAAGAAATATGATGAAAATGTATCTAGGAGACCAGTAATCAGCCATACAGCTTCTATTCTCGACAGATGCACAAGCCCAGCTTTCCGCTGATAGTAATTGCTGAGAGCTAGGACCTCATGATTTATCCAAGGCTCTTAAGAGCTTGATATCTGCTGTTCTTCCAGCAGGGAAATGCAAAGTTTAAATATAAAACCTGCCTTGAAAAGTTCTGTGCAATCCAATCAGCCAGTAAATTTCTTACAGATGATAGCACACTGATCCTGGCGTAATCCAATGTTTCATAAATGTCTTAGAAGATTAAGGCATCATTTTCTGCCCAAATGACAGAGGAGATTCACATGTCTGCAGAGTAAACACTGGCAACACTCTTGCATAAGAGCCAGCAATATTGTTAAAATTCTTTGTGCTTCCTTACAAGGGCAATTACATAACCAGAAGCCTTCCATCTATCAAAATAAATCCCTTTCATTAAACAAGATGCTGTAGAGTAAGTGCACAAACACACATCCATGGGAAGGAAGGGAAGGTGGCTGGATTGAATTGCCTGACTGACCTGGAAAGAGGATTTTAACCCTGCAGTGATTTACCCCTGCTGGCTATTCTCTTTGGTTGGTTTCCAGCTCTGACTCATGAATCATAGACCCCTACATGGCAGACACTGCTTACAGTCACATATGTCCCATCCTTTATAACAGACAAGGATTGTGCCTGCAAAGGAGAACGGGTCAGAGCAGGATTGGCTGAAACACCTGTAAGTGCAGAATTGCCAAAGAAACCTCACCAGATGCTTACCAAAAAGGATCCTGCTCAGCCAAGCTCCCTTAGGGACTAGTGGTTCTGCTGCTCCCTCTGCCAGAGGCTCCCATAGTTCCCAGTTTATCCTAAACTGCAATGAGAGCTCCAAGGTACGACAATTTCTGTCTGAATCCTAAGGTGACAGTAGACAGGAGCAGGTGTCTGCATGTGGCCTTTCATCCAGATTCCATAGCATCCATGAGGAGACATTCTCTAGGATGAGATGTCCTAGTCAAGCCTGTTTCCCTCTGACTATGGAGGGTGAATCTGTGTCCTGGTTTGGGGCAAAATTTGGGAGGAAATCTCCGAATGGGTTCTCTCTAGAAAGCTGATTCAAGTGGCCCCTCTCCCAGCTGGTTCAGGAAAAGATTTCCTTGGAGAAAGTGGAAAAAAACTGTTTAGTCAACAAGCAGAGTATTCACCAGCACAAAAATTGAATAATATTAAACAATAAAACCTCTCACTGTTCTGAAGAGATGGCAAACTCAGAAGGTCCTTTTTGTGAGGTTGATAGCTTGGCTGGCTCAGTCCCTCCTGTGCTGGAAGCTCCTGGGGCCCAGGACAGGCCCAGTGGGCCACAGGTGCAAGCTCATGGTGTTTTCCTGGGTTTTCAGTCCAGAGCAGGTTTGAATAGTTCTAAGAAAAGCCACAGGCTGGGAAAACTACTCTGCTCAGATAGCTAAAAAAAACTAGCTAAAAACTAAGGAGAGCTCTGTCACTGTCCATCCATGCTGCAGACAGCACAGCCCAGGAGAAGGATGCAGGGGAGCAAGTGCAGCTTCTGATAAACTCTGTGCTTGCTTTTGCTCCTCTTTGCTCTTGGAACCAGCCTTAAATGTGCAGAACTCAATATCCAGCACAAACAGAACAGACAGCTGGGGATACAGGCATCATAAAGTCACCCCAGGACAATCTGTCACAATCTGCAACACCCCTGCAGCAGTTCTACAAAGAGATACAGCAATGGGCAGCTTTGCCATCACCTCCTGTGGTACTACACACAGCAGCTGTCCCAGGAAAAATCACATCTGGAGCCATATACATGTCCTGAAGAACCAGCTGGCAAATGTGCCAACTAACCTGGAATAAAAGATCCCTGCTGTCTGCTCCCCAACAAGAGACCCTGGGAGAGCCTGGGCTTGCTCCCTCACAGGAAAGCTGAGGGATCTCTTGCCTTCATTGGGGCTTCCTCTTGAGCTGGTAGCTCAGATTAGGACAAATATATTGTCCTCGAGGGAGATGAGGCCAAGTTGTGCAGGGGCTCTGAGGATGCCCATCAGGAGTTGAGATGAGCCTCATGTCGCTGTTCTTGTCATCCATGGTGCAGCTGCAAGGGGAAAATTAGGCACAGAAAGGACCAGATTTAATAAATATGATCTCCTCTGAGTCAGCTGAGGAGGGATGTAATTCACTTGATGTGCTTTCCCTCAGCGGGAGAAACTTTCCTGACTGCTGATAATGAAATAGCAGGAAACAGTATTTTCCTGCTCAGACCTGGCAAGTACACAGCAGAGAGGGGGAAAATTTTGACAGAGGTCCTCTCAGAGAGCAGAAGATAACATGATAATTGGATAAAGGCAAATTGGAAGCAAGGAGAAAGAGGCCACCATGGCAAGGTCAGAGTCTGCAAGACGGGTTGGGATGTTTGGGTGCTGGAAAGGGAAGGGAAGCAAGACAAGGAAAAAGAGATGGAACCAGGAAGGAAGGGGACAGGGAACTAGGAGCAGGACATAGGTGTCCCCAGAGAGTCCCAACCAGGAGCAGACATACAACAGACATACAGCACAGCTGTGACCTGCTGCTGTGTCTGGGCCTCCTAAAAGCTCTTCCCTACAGAGCAAAAACATGAAACCAGATGAGTTTACTTCTGAAAAGATCCCACCTCATATTTAGGCTCAACCACTGGTGATCTAAAAGTCCCATATTATATTTCACTGCCATTTCTCTGGCTTCAATTCAGGCCCCTTGGGTTTCAAGGCTAAAACAATGCAATGTCATAAAACCACAGAATGGTTTGGTTGAAAAAGACCTTCAAGGTAATCTCAGTCCAACCCCCTGCCATGAGCAGGGACACTTTCCACTAGACCAGGTTGTCCAAAGCCCCATCCAACCTGGCCTTGGACACCTCCAGGGATGAGGCAGCCACTTGTGTGAGCAACCTGTGCCAAGGCCTCACCACTCTCACAGTAATACATTTCTTTCTAATATCTAATCTAAATCTGCCCTCTTTCAGTATAAAGCCATTGCCCCTTGTCCCCCTGTTCCCACAACACATCCAACTTCAATACCTTCCTGGAGAAAATGAATCCCTGCTTCTGAGGCTGCAGCTGAATCTCCTGAGTGGCAAAAGGGGTTGATTTAACCAGCACAAAGATCAAGGCTGGAGGACACTGCTGTGGTGCTCCCTCCCATCACCAGCATGATCCAGGCCCCAAAGCCACCCTCCTGCTGTGGCAGTTTTTGTGGTCTCTCAGCTCAAGTCGAGCTCCCAGACTGGGAAACTACAAGGGCAACAAGATAGGGGAGAGGACCTAACAAACCCCTGCAAATCATTCACTGCAATGAACAAGCTGTCCTTGGAGAAGTGGATCAATGAAACCTGCTTTGAAGAGGTTGGAAGGGTTTTTACAGAGAGATGTTGGAAATTTTTAGAAACTTCTGCTCTGGGGTAATATGTAGTGTCCTCATAGCATTGTATTTCCATTAGTGGAGGCACTGAAAGAGACTTTTCCTTTAATCTAAAATTAATATTTGCAAAAGTGGTAGGAATCTTGATATCTACAATCATTGGTGGTTCACCAGGCTTGGCTGAAAGGGAAGAGACTCAAAAGTATGGAAAATGAAGCAGGAAAGGCACATCAAGAGAAAGCAAGGCAGTATTATCTATCTCCAGTATATCAGAAATCAACATCCTTAGCTACTGACTGTGACATCCTGCTATTGCAGGAACTGGCCCTTGAAAGGCATGAAAAGATGGCTCAGTAATTTCAGAGGTTCAGGATGATTTTGCCACTTCCCATTAGCATTTTCAGGAAAAGGGGGCACCCAGTGGGAGGAGGAGAGCAAACACAAGGCGATTGTCTCAGTAACTTTCACATACGTTCACACAGGCGGCTGTGCGGTGAATGGTCCCATTGAAAGTGTTTCAAAGCCAGGCACGAGATTGGTCACAGAAAAAAAAGTTTTTGTTGGAAAGTATTAGCACTGGAACTAAATACCTGTTGTGCTCTGCCCATGGCAAGGTTACAGCTTATCTCCCCAGCAGCAAGAAAGCAACACAAGCCCTCCAGCAAAACAGCAAACAGCAGCAGGATTAATCAGTAACACCCGAAAGTGCAGGAACAAGCTGTTACCACTGTATTCAGAGGCCAGACCTGCTCTAGGAAGCCACCTTCAAGCATTTGAGGATAAGACAAAAAAAAAAAAAAAAAGGCTTTTAACATCAATTACTCTCTGCAAAAGATCCCCTGTGATGGAGTTTCCATGTGTCCAGGCAAGGTAACACACAGGTTGTGGTGGGAACCAGGGCCACCATTCATCCTCTGAGTCCCAGCAGAGTAAACATGATGCTTGGGACAGTAGAAATGTCAGAGCCTGCATCAGGCAGAAGAAAAAAATACAAGGAAAACTGCTGATACTGCAGCCCAGGGGATTGAAAAGCTGAACTGACTTAGAGCCTTCCACAGTGCTTGGAACTGCCTTCAAATTATCCGGTCAAATGAGCGTTAGATAAGCAGAGTCCTTCTGGGCCTTCAGGGGAATTCAGACAAGAGGGTTATTCAGCAGCTGGGTGATGACTAAAACTTTCTGAGGCAGGTGGGGGATAAATCCCTTCTGTGACCCAAGACTCAGCTGGTGCTGGAGGGCAGGCTGGGAGGAACTGGGGTGGCTGAGCTGGGGCAAGGTCAGGGTCTGTGTCTGTCCTGCTCAGTCACCACATCCCTGAGCTCTTTGAGGAACCTTATTTCAAGAAGGGATTTTTTTTTTTCTCAGATTTGTATTTCTCTCAGGTTTCCTAAGTGGCCAGGAAATCCCCTTCTGCTATTGCTGTGAATAGCTGTAACTCTGCTCCTCACCAGCAATTTTTACTTCACCAACACAAGTCTCTCAGAAGTCCAAAGAAAGGTTTTCTCAACACGTGATGTGAAAATGGTGGATGAGGACAGTGAGGTGTTTGGGATCAAAGGGTTTAAGCAAAGCATGGGATCACAGTCTCTCTATCCCCTCCATAACACCAGAGGTGAGGACAAATCCCTGTAGAAAAGCTGGAGGATGCCCAGACACACCTCAGATTGTAGAGATGGACAGGAGATGGAGAGCATTCCCATCTGGTGGGAACCATCTCTGCCAGCCTGCATCCTGAGCTGGGCCTGCTCTGGACCCTGGTGAACCCTCTGAGCCTTTGTGCAGAGGAGGGACCTGGAGAGAGCCACACCTGCAGTCTGGCACAGAGCTACCCTTGGAGATAGCCTGGCTGGAGATGGAGAGAGCTGGGAGATCAGAGCCTGGCTGCTGCCAGTGCATCACTGCAGAGCTGGGCAAGCTGCCTGTTCCCTAATGCCTCCACTCCTGGCAGAAACTGGGATACAGCTCTATCCTCACACTGGGCTCTGAAATCAACTGAAGGAGGCAGGGGTTGTTCATTAGCCCTCCCAAGCCTGTCCCTGTGACCCTTGTGAAGGGAAAGGGCACAGTTTCTCCTGCAGCCAGCAGGGCCACAGCTGTTGATGATTCAAAGTGTATCAGTAAGGTCAATGAAGGACACTGAAGTCATTGCTTCCCCTTTTCTCTTCTTGTCAAAACAAAGACCTTCTTTTACATTCACTATCTGAGGAGAATCAAATAATTTAGGTCAGAAAGGTCCTCTGGGCATCTCCAATCCAATCTCCTTCTCTAAGAAGGGTCATCTTCAAACTTTGGTCAGGATCTTACCCAGGTGACTTCTGGTTATTTCCAGGTGTGGAGATAGCAGAGTGTCCAGTGTAGCTGTCCCCTCTCCAAAAGAAAAAGGTTTCCTTTGCCATGCAGGGCTCCATAACAGAAATGTTCAGACTGGAGGGAATGTGGATGTTCTGTGTGGATGCACCAGAAGGAACAAATGGCAGGGAAGGGCTACACAAGCAGCACATTCTGGTGGCAACTGGCAGAACAAGCCAGCAAGATCACAGCACATCCCCATACACTATGTCAGGACACTCAGGATGGGACACAAAGGCCAGTGAGTAGATCTGGGACAAGATGGAGAGCTCAGCTGGTGACATCCCTTGTCCTCCACGGCTTTGCAGGAACCCTGGAGAGATGACACTCGAGTGTTTTGGTGCCAGACTGGTGGGTACACACAGCTTCTGTGGGCATGAAAATTAGATGCAATGAGTGACAACAACTTTTGTTTTGATTTCAGTTCAAAATTTAATCAACTCTCAACAAATACCTCATGTTACAAATATCTGCGTGAGCAGCAAGAACAAGCTCCTGCACCTTTGGCAGCCAATCTTTAAGTATTTGCTGATGAGAGCTAACTTTCTCCGCTCCATTTCATGTGTCTCCTCTGCTCTGTGTGATAAATTGGCTCCCACATCTCCATCTCTGCTGAGCAAAAACTGATTAGGAGGAAACATAAGAGAAACAAACAATAGAAGGTTCCTGCTGGTTTGGGGGTGAAAGGGTGCTTTTAAATCATTAAGAAAATGACTGAGGGGGGTTTTATTCCTCCAAAGCAGGAGGCCCAGATCAGCTTTTAATTATTTCCTCACCCCTACAGCCCCCTTGGGACATTACTGCCCCGGCTGGTTGAGCTCATTGTGGCCCAGAAGCAAGAGCAGGAGGCTGCAAGACAGGATGTCTGGGCTCCCCTCTGGTTCTGTCCCTGACCTGCTGTGGGAAGCACAGCTCAGCCCTGCTCCTGAGGGCTGGCTTTATGCAGCTTGTGTCACTGCAGCTGTGGTTTTCACTGACTGACCACTAGGACAATCTAATGCTTCCTTGTCTTCTGGAGGTGTCAGGAAGATTAGTTGGTGTTTGCTCAGCACTGGACAGACGCAAGGGGAGGGGGAAGGTTCCCTGCCAGCTCTTCCTTCCTCACTGAGCAGATGCAATTCTCTCTCATGTTTTCAAGGCCTGCACTATCCCTGTGCTTGCCTTTGTCTCCTCCCCTCCTGTGGCCCTTGCAGACCAAGGTCCCAGAGCAGAGCCTCTCCACCCAGCATGACAGGAGCCTTCCACAAGAAAAATCAAGGCTTTTAAAGAGCCCTTCTCAGTCACATCTTGTTTTTGTGTCACCATAGAATGGTTTGGGTTGAAAGAGACCTTCAAGATCATCTTGCTCTAAATCTCTTGCCATAGGCAGAGATACCTTCCACCATCCCAGGTTGCTCCAAGCCCCATCCAGCCTGGCCTTGAACACAGGGATGGGGGAGCCACAGTCAGGCCCTCAGGACCCTTACAGTAAAGAATTTTGTCTTAACATCTAATCTGCCTTCTGTCAGTTTGAAGCCATTCTGCCTTGTCCTGTCACTGAGGGCCCTTGTCAAAATTCTCTCTCCAGATCTTTTGTAGCCCCTTTAAGTCCTGGCAGGGGCTCTAAGGTTGCCCCAGAGCCCCAGTTTATCTTCTCCAGGTGGAACAACCCCAGTTCTAACAGTCTCCCTCCATCCCTCAGAGCATGGCCCAAGCTCCACTCAGGACAAGCTGAGAAACATCCACAAAGCTGACTTGACCATCAGCTCTTGGGTATAAAAAATTCCCCTGCCAGCTCTCCGTGCCTTCCTCAGCTCTCCCATTGCTAATGAAAGAAGCATGATTCCCTTTGTCTGAGACACTGCTGAGAGGAACTGAAAGTGGTGACACAGCACCACAGGTGACACCAGTGCCACCTCACCAGGGTGCAGAGCAGCCTGGCTGCCTTGCTCTGAGCACACTCTGCAATGCAGGGGCCTTTCTCCCAGAGGGGACCAGCCAAGAGCTGCACCAGCTCAACAGCACAAAGCCAAGGCACGACCTGCCTCTGGCAGGGACATCCCATTTGTCTCATCTGTGGTCCTGCTGGTTCATCATTCCCCATGCTGAGCACTGTCTGCATTCACTGAGCATCTCCTGATGCCTCCAGGTCTGGTCTGAGCTAGCAGAGAGTCTGCAGCAGGACTGCTGTGTCCCACAGATCCCTTCTGCTGTGTGGACACAGCTCAGGGTATATAACACAGGCACAGCCTGTAGAAGGCACAGACAGACCATGTGCAGCCATGCTGGTCAATCCCACAGCCCCATGGGGTATGTCAGGAGCTCTGGTTTTGTGGCCATGGCCCATGCTTGGCTGACCTTCCCCTCCCACCATGTCCTCACCTCCTCAAATGACACCCTTTCATGTTTCCTTTGCTCCATGCTTTCTCCACCCACAGAACTGGAATCCACTCTGCAGAGAGCTGTGGCCATTTCTCCAAGCCAGCGGTGCCATGGGGACAAAAATTGAGCTTTTAATGAGCCCCATAGGGAATAACCATGGGGAGTGCAGAAAAACAGCAGCCAAGCAGCACCACAGCTCTGCACAACTGAATTACTGTTTGAGGAATGAAGAAATCCCATTTTCTGTGACCCTGCATTTGCCCTGCTCCACTCCCTCTTTGCTGCCTGAAGCTTAGACACTGCCATGATTCATCCCCAGAAACAAGAGGCAGGTTAGCTCTGAGTTACTTCTGATCCCTCACACAGCCTGGTGCCTGCAAAATTCCATATTGCCACCAGCTGAACCAGCTGCTGCTGAGTGCTGAGCCAGACTCTGAGGCTCCTCTGTGTTGCAGATCAGCAGGGCTATGGGGCTGGGATGCCTTCAGAGCAGAGAGGGGCAGGAATACAAAACCAGCAGCATTGCTTCAGGAGAGCAACACATATCTGGCTGCAGTGGGGAAAAGAGAATGAATAACTGCACTTGCTTCCAGCTAAAGGCTGACTTCAGTGAAGAGCACTTGACTTGATGCCAACCCCAGAGCCAGCAGATCTCGAGACAAAAAAAAAAGCAACCCAATAACAAAAGTTCAAAGTGAAGTATTCCTGTACTTGGAGGGAGGTTTCATGAGGCCTTGACTCACAGGATTTTTTAAACCTTATCCTTAACATGACCAAAAAGAGGGCAGGAATCTCAGCAGCTGAGGGGACCTTCATCTGGCCAAGCAGTTCTGACACTTCAGTGCTTTCTGACAAGGAGGATTCTCAGGTGACCCAGCCATGAGCAATCTCTTACCATGCTGGAGCCTCTGCTGGGGCAAGGCTCCTGCTGCTGCCAAACTTCCCAGCTTCAACAGAGGACAGCAGTAATAGGCATCAAGGAGAATTTATGCATCCATCTCCTCATCCTCCACCTTCTGTTCATGCTTCTGATTAAGCGTTGTCTCCTTAAAGCCCAGGTTTCCCTCACCAAGCACCTCTCTGGTGCTCTGCTCTATGCATGCACATCCCAGTGCCAAGGGAGCAGCTTGGGAAGGGGGCCAGCAAACACGGGGATGGGCAGGACCCCTGCAAGCTTTTCTTGCAGGGAAAAAGGTGTGTTGCAGGCAGAGACATTGCACATCTACAGCTGTCCCTCATTTCAGGCACCTTTTTCATTCGGCTGTTTGTGGTCAGCACAAAGACAAGGAATGAGGAGGGCTCCCTCAAAGTCTCCCCAAATTTATGTGCACAGGAAGCAGATTTTGTAAGCAATGCTGCAGAGCACCTCCTGGCCATGTAATAAACTCACAAAACTCCTCATGACTCTGAGGGACCAGTGAGTGACCAGATGCTGGTTCAGAGTCACGGGGTTTAAGGCACGTGGGGTGAACAGCGCTCAGTAATCTTCCCCCTTGCAAAACTCAGCACTCACCACTTCTGCCAAGCCCACAATTTCCTTTTGAGCAATAATTTCGTTGTGTTGATTTGGAGCTTTCCAGCAATGGAGAACCTACTGTGCACCAGCTACCCCAGGTGGTTGGTCACAGTGGTCTGCAGCCTCCACAAGTTAAAGCCAAGAGGGCACCAGGCTCGCTGAACACATCTGGCCTCTGCTCCACATTACTGGATGTGGTTTGGTTTTCCCAGTGGGGCTGAAATGTTGTTCATCCCTTGGAAAGTCTTTGCATCCTCTTCATCCAGGTCAGCTCCTTCTTTTCTGAACTTCACTGCTGCTTTGGGCACAGCTGTGTCTCATCATCCACAAAGGCCAAGAACAGATGTGCTCTGTTCTCTGCTCTGATGCCCTTGATTCCCCTCAAGGCCATGTTACACAAGATCTTCTCAGATTTTCAAAAACCAAGAGCCACATCAGGGCCACGAAAGGTCAAATCAAAATCTGCTGGACAAGTTTCTCTCAAAGAAATCACAGTCAGGGTGCAGGACAGACACACAAGACCTGTGGATGTTATTATCTGGTGTACTTTTATTAAGATTCAACATCATGTACTCTCACAGTCTCCGCTGACCTCCAGCACATACATTTTTGGTGATTCTGGTAGTGCCAGCAGCCTGGAATCTCAGTTCCAGTCATCCTGCCTTCTTGCAGGCCCATGGGTAGAGGCAGGTAATCTGTCCCCAGATCACCTCATCCTTTCAGCCAGCTGCTGCTTTAAGCCTGGGCACAGCCACTTTCATGAATTCAGGTCCAGTTGCAACTTGTTCTCCCCAGGAGCATCAGATCCCTGGAGACACTCTGGGCAATGGAAGTGCCTCATGGTGGAGGTGTAGGAGGTGTGGAAAGTCAGGATATGCCTTGTCCTCAAGTCAAACCCCAGGAAAGCAAGTTGTTGAATCCCTGTGAAAACCACCAAGCACTGATAAACCCAAACCCCTTAGGAGCCTTTTGCATGACCTCAGTGACCAACAAACTGCTGACCTCACCCCCATTCCATCTCAGACATCCCAATGGCCACGCCATCTCTGCTCTGGTTATCTCCCCAGGGTTTTCTGACTGAAGTCAAGCCTCCTCCCCAGCATTCTGTGCTGTCAAAGAAGCCACTCTGCCTTTCAGCTGCCAATTTCATGCGAATCTTTGATTTGCCAGCACCTGCCAGGTGGGACACGGCAGGATCCCTGAGCAGTGCAAGAGCCGCGGGGACGATCCACGCAATGTCTGAGCTGCAACCGGATCCGGAGAGGGAGCGAAAGCCTGTGAGATCTGACAGGCTCATAACAAACCCAGCTGGCTGGCACACACAAACCAAGCCCAAAACACCCCAGGCCACCCCCTCCTACCCTCCTGATACCATCACACCCCTCAGCAGTTAATTAAAAAAGGATTAAAGCAAGGCTGTAAGGACGTGGGCGATGCTGAGGTCAAGGGGTGCCTTGCGAACCTACGCCAAGCCCCGCAGCTGGTGCTGGGACAGGGGGCTGCCTGCTGGTGACTCCAGCTTCTCCAAGAATAAGGCAGGTCTAATCCAAGACCCAGGCAACCTATCCAGGCTGCTTGCCTGTGGCAGTGCTGCTCTGTACGGAGAGCTGCAGGGCAAGGATTGGGATCAGGGATGTGGGGGCCTGCAGGGTAAGACAGCGAGCAGTTATGGCTTGTTTGCCAGTGCTTCCATGCTGTACTGCTGGCCCTTCCTGGGGCTTGTGTTAGGCTGTGTCTCCTTCCAGAGCTCACACCCTTATCCCACACGAGCCATGTGCACCCATCCCAACCCTGGCAGTGAGGTTCATCTCGTGCAAGCAGCTCTGTCACAACAGTACAGGCTGTTCCTACCCGCTCCCTGTTTCCGAAAATATTAATGTTTCACCAGGGCAGCGCTCAGAGGCTTTTTCCAGCCAGAGTGATGCCATCTACAGAGGTTCACAGCCTCACAGAAAGCCCTGGGAATATCTGTGTGGATGAGGCCCAATGCCTAAGAGTCAACCCCTTACCTGGCTGAGGTGCCATGATCATGGATGGTGGGAAGTCACCTCTGCACAGGGATTAACCCTGGGGTTAAAGCCTCAGTATCAGTGAGTTGCACCTTCAAAGGGGGGAGGGAGTGGGATACTTTTTCACCAGGAGGTGAAAAACACCCTGGCTTACTCTGAGGACACTCCTACTTTGCTAAAAGGTCTTTAGGAGCAGACTCCATGACATACATGGGAAGTTCCCACATGGAGAGAAGCACAGGGCAAAGCTCAGCAGGAAGGCAATTAGAGAGACTCTGGAAGATGCAATTTGCTGGCACAGAAACAAGGCAACAGGTCCGGGTCTGAAACTCATCCCTGAGTGACAGGACATGTTGTATGGTGGCAGCAGATGAGATGCCTCAGGCTGGCGATGGACTGCACCAACATTCCTGTTGGGAACCCCCTCAGCTTGGAGAACTGGCCTGCAGGACACAAGTTGGCTCCTCAGCAACAGCTTCACGTCCCACCCAAGCCTGTAACATGGGGCCAGTCCCTGCAGGGAAGACTGGTGAGTCCATGGCACATTAAGTCCTCCCCACTTCACCCAAACCACTCTCACATCCCCCAATGCATTTTGGTTCAGTCTCAAACCCATCTCTTTCAGAGTGGCTTGGCCATTACAAGCCTGAAGAGCTCAATAAAGTTCTTCATGGTCTTCCTACCTCTTTCTTCTATGAAATCACTGCCTTTCCCTCCATCACCTAAGGGACTCCTGCTCCCTAGAGCTGGCTGCTCCATGCAGGACCTGACCACGTTTTTACATCCTAAGTGCTCCCAGTCATAGACTCACAGAATGGTTTGGGTTGGAAGGGATCTTCAAGGTTATCTCATTCCAACTCCCTGCCATGGGCAGGGGCACCTTCTACCAGACCAGGTTGCTCATGGCTCCATCCAATCAGGCCTGGAACACTTCCAGGGATGGGGCATCCACAGCTTCTCTGGGCAACCTGTGCCAGTCCCAGTGACCTCAGTAATTGCTGCTGTTCCCTAACCAACCCATCCTGCTGTCACTCAGCCTTGGAAAGTTTCCTCCCTCATTACCTTGCACTTGCCAGAGAAAGGCTGATTCATCCACTCTCTGCCTCAGGCATCCCACTCAGCCACTGATGATTGAGTTACTTAACAATTAAGCAGAGCCTTAAATCTTTGCAGCACTTAACATGTATTGACTAATTAATCCAAGCTTTATCTGAGGTAGGTTAGTTCAGTCTTGTGTGTAGCTTCCAAACATGCCCATGGCTGCCTCATTGGTCAAAGGCAGGAGCAGCTCTGCAGAGGGGATGGGAGGTCCAGCATCCCCACTGCCCACCCTTCAAAGAGAACCCATGTAGCACTGCCCTTCTGTGTTGTGATTTCAGAGATCAATGGGCCCAGGGGACCACATCCTCAGGCCAGGACTCTTGCCAAGCTTGCCCTCAAATGGCCTTTTCCCCTGCATCTTCTGTGGCCATCCATGATTGCTTCATTCCCTGCTCTCCCACCCAGTGGGGCTCTGGGCACATCCAGCGACTGAAGCCAACTTGCTCAGACAAACAAGAAGTTGCCCGAGGCTCTGCCAGACCTGGAGTGCAGGTGGGATAAACCTTCCCCTGGGGTCTGGCTGGCAGCCATCCATGAGTTCTGCTGATGCAGGAGAACAAACCTGGCCTTAGGACGGTGACAGGTGACAGGTGACAGCACAGTGTCCTGCTGCATCCTGCTGAAGTGACACTCAGGGGAGCCAGGCTTCCCCCTCAGCCTGTTCACAGGGACACTCAGCCACATCAAACCCCACATTCCAGTCTTGCTGTCAGCAGTGAACAAGGCCAGGTGTGGGAGGCAGGGAACCTGTTCCCTGCATGGATGAGCTGGACAGGAACTTTGTGCAGATGAGTGGGGTGGGGAGGTGCAGGGACACACCCAGGGTTATGCAGAGAGTCCGTGGCAGAGGTCAGTGCCTCACTGACTCCTAGCCCTGGGCTTTGGGAAAGAGAAAGGGAAGGGGTTTGCAGTAGCTAAAGCCAAGGAGTCGGGGACCTGAGCTGGGCTCCCAGTCACACAAACCTTGGGGCCTGGTCCTGAGGAAATCATCTCATTTTCCTCCAGGGCAGTCACTCTAGTTCCGAGACTAAAGGAAAATGCCATGTTCCTTGTGTCCCACAGATTCCAAAGCATTAGCTAAGACCAAGCCAGACATCAAAACTCTTGCCAGGCCATGAGCCTCTTGCACTGGAGCACAGGATCCCCCAGCACAACAACGGAGATCCAGAGATAAAAAATTATTTTTGACATAACTCACACCAAAACGTTTCAGCCCACCTGAGTCCTCCGAGCACCTCATGCCCTTTTTCTGCCTCCCTGTCACCCCAAGGTTTCAGCTCAGTGATATCCCCAGCTTGACAGGCAGGTGATGAGCCTTGAGAGATGCTTGATGTGAAGGACATGGCAGAAGAAAGGGATTTTGTCAACCTGAGGAGTCATGAAGCAGCCAGGTGGAAGTGAGTTTAATCCAAACAACCTCGCTCAGGAAAGCCAGGACCAGTGGAGTCTGGATCTGCACAGCCCATGTGGAGCCTGTAACAGCAAGGTGCTGCTGTGAGTCAAAAGGGATCAGCCTGCAGGTTATAAAGGCATCTCTGCTGCTTGTGAGGATGCCCTTCACCACCTCATGTGGCTAAGGATGGGCTCCTGCCTACCCCATGGATATCACCACCATTTGCTTGCTTTTTAACACATCTAACACCAAATGCAGAGGAGAAACTCCTCTCCCTATGAAATTCACCCCAGAAAATTCTGAGTAGTAAAGCAGAGCAACTTGTGGACCAACACTTTTCCTCTGGGTCCTAAACCATCACATATATTTATTTTTTTTTTTCCTTGACTGAATATGTGCTGATCTCATTCATCCTGGGAAAAGCACGGGGTGTTCTCATCCCGGCTATACCTGGCAAGCTGCACACACTGTGACAGAGGGAGCGAACTTCTGAGCAGGCTCTGCAGTGGCTGCTGCCCGGCTTCTTGTGGCTCTTTCCTGGAGCGAGAGGCCGGCTTCTTCACCTGGCATTCCTGGGAGAGATGAAGGGTAAGTCAGCAAATCAGCTTCATGCACTGCAGACATCCTCTGCTATCAGCCATAGCAGAATTAGCTCAGGTCGGGATTTGCTGGGAGCTGGGCAGAAAAACATAAACAGGGCTTTTTTTCTCCCTTCTTCACCTCCTTTGGAGGGAGAAGGCAAAAAAATAAAATGTTTTTGACGTGCTGCGTGGCGGCAGGTTGCGGGAGCCGTGGTCCCCGGCACGGCTCAGCAAGCACTGCCGGGGAAATCAACAGGGAACGTTCCTGATGCTATTTTAGACACCGGCAGAAAACGCCGGATAGCAACACCGAATTCGACGGGGCTGCACAAACCCCGGAGCAGCGGCGGCGGCACGGAACGCAGGGACCCGCTGCCGCCCGTGTGCGGGTTGTCAGTGGATTTGTTGATGAGTTTGCTAACCACGACGTTGCTTTGACATGTCAGCTGGCGAGCCGGCGTCTGGATGCTTCGGTGTGATGCAGGCAGCTCCGTCTGAGCCCTGCGGAGAGCAGCTTAGATCCGCTGGCCGGGGTTAAAAATGAGCCGCAGTTAAGCTGCTGCAAGGGATCCGCGCTGCCGCCAACGTGAGTGCTCGGCGCCTGCCAGCGCAGGTGGAAGTTGCATGCCTGACTCCAAGGGGGGATGCAGCTCTCGCCGGGTGACTGCCGGCTCCATCGGGAGCGTCCTGGCTTGCTTGCCTGGGAGAGGATGGAAAGAGGGCATCCTGCGGGACTGCTGCAGCCAGTGATGCTGCTGAAGGCAGCGTGCGGGATTAAAGGCGGTATCTGAGCATAAAGATACCGCAATTTAGGAATTTAACCTGATTTAGGAATAATGAGTATAGCAGGGCTGGCTGCTGCAGAAAGTGTCCCCTTCGCAAGTCGGGCTGTTTGGAGCAAAAAGAGCAATTATGCAGATTCTGCTGCAGCTCGTTGTGGTCGGGTTAATTTGGGAAGAGGATGCTTGCTGGCAGCTAAAGGAGGCAGCCTGGCAGAGGGGTTAAAATGCAGAATTACCAGACCAGGCTGGTGTTTTGAAATGGTACAATAATCCCAAAGCAGGGGAACATTGGTATGATTTATCTTCTGAGATAGTCAGGAGCAGGGAGACCTTATCTTAGAGGGCTTACTCTTAATAAAATTTTAAAAATAAATTTTAAAAAATATTTTTAAAGACAGACCCTATTTTGCAAAGCCCCAGCACCACAATGACAGGCACTGCTGATACCAGCTGTCCTGCCTGCCATCTGAATGCCAGGCCTTCCCAGAAACACTGCTTGTGAAATATCCATCACAGGGAAGTTTATAACGCCCCGGTTTTGCATGTGGGTGCAAATGCACATCTGTGTTTGGGGAGAAGAGACATGAACTGCTCATTGCACTCCAAACCTGGCTGTGCAGCCAAGGAATTACTGTAGCTGTGATGATGATTGTTAGGCAGGGCTGTGCTTTTAAAAGGACAGACTGACTGGTTTTAACATGGTGATCCCTCCTGTAGCTTTCAGCACTCATAGTCTTGGGCATCTCATAGGTAAAACTGGTGCCTGTTCCTCAAAAGCTGGTGTCAAATGCCCAGTGCTCCCATAGAACTCCTGCATGGACACAGCAAGGACACGAGGTCTGAGCTGATTTGCAGCTCCAGCTGGGGTGGCATAGTGAAAATGCCATGGAGAGTAACTTGGCAGGGTTGATTTGGACAGGATGGGGATTGAACAGGCAGGCAAATGGCAGTGAATCTTCCTGAGGAGAAGCTGACCAGGGATCAAAAGGGAGAGATGGCATTGGTGTGTGCTGGGACAGGTCTGGGATGTGAAGGGAACGAGGGCTTGTGATGGCGGGGAGTGCTCCCTGTACTAACCCACCACTGTCTGTATTTGTCAGCATTGCACAAAGCCACAAATGAGAGATATTGTGTGTTTGCAAGAAAAGGGGAATTTGCTCCTTCCTCATTTCTCTGTTAAATTTTACATTGCAAATTCTGCTTCAGCTCTCCTTCCAGAGGGAAAAGAGCAGTTGCTGGGAAGGCTTATTTTTTAAAAGCAGTAGCACAAGGAACCTAAAGCACAACCTTCCTCTGACATAATCTTACTCTGGTCTCATTCCCAGTGGCTGCTTCGGGACAAACCAGAACCAAACTGTTCAACAGTGTAAAAGCACATCCTTTGCAGAAGCAGCAGCCTGCCTTGGAAGGCTACTTCATTTTCTTTCATTAAATTTACTGTTTGCATTGTTTTGTTTAATGCTGTTGAGGAAAAAGGGCCCTCTCTACTGAGCATTCCTATTAAAACATGCCTATTAAATGTCACCCCATGAAATCACAGGGGCTGGCTGCTGCTAGTGACAGTTCTGCTGATGATTCTACTCTTGAAGGTTACAGGAACCAAGCACAGACCAATGTTGCTGTTGTCAAAGGCCAGGAGTCTGCTGGTATGAGAGCAGGAACAATGAGGGAGGGAGGGCTTACAGCTCCCTGGCTGGCAGGAGACCTTCCAGAAGTCTTTATCCTTCAGCCTTCATCTAAGGTGACAAAGGAGATGCAGTGAAGGTGTCCCTTCAGGGCTTGTTGACAGCTTGTCAAGCAGAGGTTGGGAGGAGGCTCCAGGTAACACTTGGTAAATTCCTGTAATTTAGTTCTTCCAGCAACTAATGCTGGTTCATGATCTGTGTTTTCAGAAACCTGTTCATCCACCTCTGAAGCACAGTCACTGCTTTGCTCTGCAGGGATCAGAATCCTGGTTATCACTTGCTATTGACATGGGCATAGCATTTTATCCCTCCCACCTTCCCACCATGAAAGGATGAAGCCCCACCAGCAAACTGATCCTGACTGACCTGTTCTCCTGGACTGACATCCACAGGAGGCCTTTCTCTGCCATGGGGCCCTGTGTCAGCACAAGCTGCTCTGAGAACATGGACCCAGACTCAAAACTGGGTGAGGGTGAGGGCTTCCAACACCCCAGAGCACGGGGAATTGTATCGCACGCACAGCAAACACTTTGCCAGCGGCTGCACCATATACTGAAGCAACCACACAGCCTGCAGGCCTGATACAAAACCACTGACCTGAACAGCAGCCAGATCATTTTTCTTATGAGAATGCACCATTCTTGAGCAATTTTTCCAGCACATCCCACGCAAACAGGTTTTCTCTGAACACTGCATGGCAGCATTTACCTTCTCATGCCAGCTCTTGTTTATCCCTAATCGCAGGGGTTGGGAGGGCTCTCACGTATCACTGGTGTGTCTGTGCTGGTGGGCACAGAGTCTGAGGGGTATCCTCATGGAAAATCCAGCATTAAACCATTTCATGCCACCAGTTTTGCTGAAAACAGAATTACAGGATGGTTTGGGTTGGAAGGGATCTTAAGGATCGTCTGCTTCCAACCTTAAGTTAGATAAGGTCACACCTTTCTGCAGAAATCTGAGACCCTGGACCTTGCACATACATACTGGTCTAATAACACATTCTTCATCTTCTCATCACTTCAACAGCTTTTCCAGGAAGAGCACATTGACTCTTCCCAGCTGGCATGCAGAGGGTTGCAAAAGCAGTGTTGATCCTTGAGCACTGACACAAACTTCTGTTGTTTGGGATATTATGCTAAATTAGCTGAATTCTTGGTCATAAAAAGGAAATGTGGAGGGAAATGGATAGTGTCTGTAAAGCCTCATTTCTGGCCCAGTGTATTTTGTGCCCACTCTGACCTGGAGTTTAAGCTACTGTGGAAGAAGGGAGATTTTAAGGCATTTTTTTGGCCCAATTTATCAACTTCCATTGCACAACAGCACCTCGGGGCAGCCAGGGTGTATCACCAGATACATTAACTGGGCTTCTTAGTGGTGAGTGATGGCCATGTGCTCATTGTTCATAACTAAGAGAAAGAAATGGCCAAATTCCCTCTCTTCCCGCATGGCAGAGATGGAGGGATGTTTCTACAGGAACAGCTCTGATCCTTGGCAGACACTACTTTTTGATCCAAGCTTGCAATCTCCTCATGTCCCTCATTTCTGTATGCAGGAGGGAGGAGGAAGCAAAAGTAGCTGTGGTCCTGGTACCCCATACACTGATGTGATGGGAAGAGCAGGGTAAAAAAGATATTTATCCAAGATGATCTAATTAACATTTCTCATGTTGTCTCATTTAGTAAGAGACTGATACTCTATTTCTCCCTTGATCACCCTGAGGAGTCCATTAATTTTAACCTGCCAAAAAAAGGATTGGGTGATATAAAATTTGAATCTCAAACAAACAAATAAAGAACAGAAATTGAGTATTTTCCTTTTCTTGTAATGCAGTGTACTAAATAATGTCCAGAAGTGGCAAATACCCAGGGAAAACCATTTCATCATATGATTTTACAAGGGAGAGAAGAAGCAAACCCAATAGTCATGGATTCAATGGATAGAGTGGATTGAGCCCTGTCTCTCTGCAGTGCTGGAGTCAGTCTGATCAACCTCTCATGTTTGCTGCACTTGTCCTGTCAGACCTATCTGAGAGTATTTGAGGTAATTCTTACCTAATTGTCAGGCACAGAAGCAACTTCTGTCTGGGATCATGACTGTGCCTTTATCTGGGGGCTCCTGGGTTGATTCCTGTGTTCACAAACCTCAAGTAAGTACCTGTTGGGAGAGGGAGATGATGAGCTGGGTAGTTAGCCAGATTCTTCTTTCCATTGTCAGAGGATTCAGTATGCTTTGGAAGAGAGGCAAGAGACTTTAGGAAAACAATTCCCATATACACAAGTCTACAGAGAAAGCAATGATCAGCACACAAAAAAAACCCACACAGCTTAACTTTAGCAACCTACAAAATTCACAGCAGTGGTGCTGCACAGGGGGGGCTTGGCATGATATGTGAAAAAGTTAAGTGGCACCAAAAGTGAAAAGACATGGACAACTGCCAGTATATTATGCAGTTCTCATCTGAGCATCTGAATTTCCCCTGAGTGAGCTGCGTTAGGCTGCAGAGCAATCTGTAATCGGGAAGTTTGGCAGTGATGACGGAGACGGTCCTGGCATCCATTTTGACCAGCCTATTGTGCAGCCGGGTCCACAGAGCCTCTCTGGGTCCCAGAGGCCTCTCCTGCAACTGGGCAAGAGCTGTGGCTCTCTGCACATTGGACAGGATCCACTTCAGCCTCCGGCACAAAGCCCTGGGAGCAACAGAGCCAGGGCCACGTTGCCTCTTTGTACAGAGTCTGGGCAGACACATCCAGGTCACTCACTCCAGACAGCATTCATGACCTATGTCTTTGCTGTTTTCCAGTCACCCAGAGGGGAGCTCAGAGCCTTGGCAGCAGCCCTGTCACAGTCCCCAGGGTCCCTGGGCTGTGCTGCCTGCTGAAGCATGGCTGGAGCGTGTGGCAGCTCAGGAACTTGGGAAGAGGCCACCACGTCCGGCTTGGATGTGATGTGCCTCACCCCACGGTGCCTTTTGGGTTCATTTAGGCACTCAGCTCATTCTTCAGTGGCTGAAGGGAGATCCAAGAACAGGATTTAGCTGTGGCTCACCCTCCCCTTCTCCTCCTCAATCCTCTAGAAAGAATAAATGCTAAAGAGAATGAAGGTCATCCACGGCCAAGGCAAGTCCATGCTAATCCCTCTCTGGAGTCCAGCATTCAAGCCCTGGGAAGTATTAGGAAATGGATAATAGAACAGGAAATGCCAGATTTTGGTAGCTGTGAGAAGGACAAGCACACATTAACCATGCCATAGAGATAAAGAGGAGGATTTCCTTCTCCTACCAGGCTATGGATGCTAGAACTGAATGGACACGGTGTCCGAGGAGGGTGAAAAAAAGACTGTGCCACTTTTCTTGTGGGGCTTTCAGGGAGGGGCCACACTGGGAAAAAGCCAATGGCTTGAGGATGACTTTCACACTCAGTGCCTACTCCTCCTGTGCTTGCTCCCATGGAATTTTCAGTAGGCACCCTTGTATGCATTTGAGAGGGAAAGAAACCTGTCTGACAGCTCATTCCTCTAGCAGATCTTCCCTTTTGTTCCTGAGCCCGGTTCAGAAAGGATTTTTCTCTGCCATCCTGGAGAAAGAACTGAAAGTGCAAGATCAGCTGAAAAAGATGAACTTGCTGCAAGCAAACCTGACACCTTCTGCAACATCCAAGAGACCGAAAACTTCACTCGCTTTGTTTCCACACAACTGATCAATTGAAACCAATCGATGAAACACTGGGGGGGTTGGGTGTTCCTGCCTGATCCCAACAGCAGCCCAGAGCTGGCTCCAATGCCAATGCAACACAAGCACAGATCCTCCAGTGACATCTGATCCTCCAGGATATCTCATGGGTGTCCAATTATCTAAAGCCCAGCCTGGATAAAACAGTTTTTGATATCTCTTTCCTACCAAGCCTTCTCCCTAAATCTTCTCAAAACACAGTGGGCAACACAATGGTTTATCTGCCATGCAAGCAACTGCTCCTGATGCCACTTCATACCTCTCCTTAGGCTGCAGTTAAACCTTGCAGAATGTTTCAAGCCCAGCTTCTCCAGCCCTGCAGGTAAATCTCTTGCATATCTCTTCTTCTGTCTGTTACTAAAGCATTTCTCGTGGGCTTTGATCACACTTCCTCTTACCTATTCACAATACCACCCTGGGGATTTTCTCCTAACCTTTCTCTTTTGTCCTGTTCCTCAGGCTGTATCCCTTCACTGGGCCATCCCCTCCCATAACACCAAACTCAGGTCTTCACTCTCAGTGCCCTGTGACTTCTCTGTCCATAGCCCTTCCCACCAACAGCCAGCTCACAATGGTGGCCAACCTCCTCTCTATCTTGCCCTTGGAAGTGCTTCTCAAAAAACATCCAAAAATCAGTCTCTGGTAGAAACCCATCTTTGCTCCCAGTATCTGCATACTGGTCATGTTGCCACACAACACATTGGCAAATATCACTTTCCTTCTCCATGTTCCCATTTGTCTGAGGCACCCATTTTCTTATGTCTTAATCTTGGAATAGCAGGAGTGAGGATTTGTTGTGTAGCACGGCTCAGCCCAGCTGCAGCTTCTTGTCCTATGGCAACAGGAACCAGGAATAATAACAGCAAGGTGGTGACTCATTAAAACCAATAACCTCAATAATTAGACTTACTTAACTTTTCCAATTGTATAAACAGCTGTGAAAAAAAAATAGAATCTTATGCTTTTCCAATACTTTTCCTTCTTCCAGTTTCTCACACAGAAATTGTCAGTATCGGACACTTGTCACAGTCAAATTTCCTCTCTCTCCACACAACATTAAATTCATGGAGTGAAGTGAAATGCTTGCTTTGTCCATATTCTGGGACTGCTGAGGACTCCAGCATCTCTTTGCTCTGAGCAAGGAGGAGACCAGCTGCAGCCCTGCCTTGGTGCCAACATTGTTCCAGCTGCTGTTGCTATAGGAAAAAAACCAAAAGCAGAACTGTCCAAGTTTCAAGTTCCTGAAAAAAAGTATGATTTAGTCAGCAGGAATAGAATTTGGATGCAAATTTCTAGGGTGCCATCTACAACTTCCATTCAGCTGCTGCTGGTTGAAGCTGTATCCTGGTACAGCCTCCTCTCTGCTCCCCCGACCCCTCTCTAAATAACACTTCCCTGCCCATTGCCTCTTGTCAGAGGGAGAGAAAGAGGCTTGGACCAAGGAAAAAGCTGCCCGTGGGATTACCAGGGGGTGTCTGTGGGACAAGGAGCCATCACAAGTAGGACAGAACTCAGAGAGCACTGGAGGGACAGGTAGCCTGGGGGAAAAACACTGGGAGAAGCTAGCTGGTGAGATAAGGAGCAATCAGGCTGGCAGGGGGTAGGAGAGAGGAGGCAAGGAACCAGGGAGGAAGACCTGAGAGGATTGAGATGAAAAGGGGATGAAGAGACCAAACTGCTAAGAGAGGTGGGCATTATCCCTGAGCAGAGCCTCACATTCCACTCCTCTTTCTCAGTCCTTGTCCCTGCATTTTGGGCGCACCAGGACTTTGAGTTTAATTTCATCCTTCTTTAAATGCAAAGGATCTCAGTCCCCTGTAGCTGGTGTGGCTGCAGAATCACTGCTGCTCTGGAAATGGCTGCTCTGACTCCAGCTGGGCAACTGCCCTGGTGCCAGCATTGAGGGAACCTTAGTATGGAACAGACCTCAAGAACCTGACTGCCAAACCTGCCCTACAGACCTCCCAAAAGAAGCACACCAGTGAGTACAATAATACAGAGTTAAAAATGGAAAGTGCTTATGGAGAGAGATCAGCTGCTTTGTGAGGCAGCTGTATGTTCTGGAGCTCCTTTTGATGTAAATGTGTGAAATTACACATTTATTGCAGGATTCAAATGTAGCCATGGCAACATGATTATCAAACAGTTGCATATGGAAGTGTAAATCCATACAGGTTTCTGGCTGGCGAGATTAAACTGCCCAGAGACAGAGCTCAATGTATTCCAAGCCCAGGCCCTCCATGCCCAAAAGGATTCATCTCTAGCTTCTGTGCCTGGGAAAAATTCCATTTCTTTGCACCCAAATTGGCTGCACTGAAGTGGGCCAACCACCAAAGAGGTGGAGAAGAGCACTAAACAGGCAGAGAGGCAGCAGCAGGTACCTTCCTGCCTGCTGCAGGACCCTGTCCTGAAGGCTGCTGGGAACAAACTCCTCTGCTCAGCCTTGCAAGGGGCAGGGACAGTTCAGCCAGGAGCTGTCTGCAGAGCAGGTTTCAGTTACACCTCGAGCATCGTCAGGCTGTATTCATAGAGCCCTGGGCATGAAAACAGGCGGGGCAGCCAATGGCACCCCTCACCCACGGTGTCCTCATGTGACAGCGATCCAGTGACACGGTGACATCAGAAGAGGGGACAGCAAAGCTGGCATGTGTACTGGCTGCAAGTTGGAAAGGGCTGTGCCCTTATAGCCTCAAAACCGTGACCTTGATGGCCATTCCTTGGAAACAGGGCCCATCCATTAATTTTCCACAGCTGTCAGTTCCAGGCTGAGCCACAGTGTCACAGCCAAGGAAAGTCACAGTCTCCTCCCCTGGATACACAGCAGGCTCTGAGACCTCATGTAACAGTGTCTGCACATAGACTGGGCTCAGCTCAGGGTCCTGGTGTGTCTGGAGTGATGAGTATCATCAGGTGGACTGTGAAACAACAGGGGAAAAGGGAAAGGGAAAGAAAAAGAGAAAAAAGAAAAGAGTAAATAAAAAGAGGGGGAGAAAAAAAAGGAAAAAAAAAAAAAAAGGAACATGCACCCCAGCACGGAAACAGACTGGTGGGAAGGAAATGGAAGTTTTAAATAGACACTAAAAGATTGGCAGAATTTGGCTGTAAATGAAAACATAGTGGAACGGCAGAACTTTGTCCTTGTTTTGCTTTTTTTTTTCCAGAGACTTGATGTGGCTCTTTCACTGAGAAACACAAAAGTAGGGCACAGTCCTGCAGCAGGCACACGGGGATATCCACAGTCCTGAGGTTTGGGGATCTGCAGCAGGAGCTCTGGCATCCCTCTGGACCCGGTGGAAAAGCAGGTTATCTCCACAACAACGTGGTGAGCAGCTAGTGGGACACCTAAAGCATCTGATGGCAATGCCCCCGAGCCATCATATAGCAATTCACAGGATGGCTTCTCAGAAGGATGCTCCTATAGTTAATTAACCTCTGGTCCTGATTTCCAGCGGGAACATCTCGTTTCCACCTCCAGCAAATGGCTCTAATAGATTTGACAGCCTGCTTTCACCTGGCACCTTCTTCTGCCACAAGTATTTCTGGGCAAAATCCCCTCTCACCTTCCCTACTGCAGCATAAACATCCTGGAGCTCTACCACACTCCTGTTTCCAAACCTGTGAAGTCCCAGATGGTCCATCAACCATCCTCCTCAGTTTCTTTCTCTGCATCGTGAGACTTTCTAGCAGAGCCTCTTTACCTTTTCTCGGGGCCTTTTTAAATAGCGCTGCTTCACAGAGGGTTTTTGGGTTGAAAAAAAATATAGGCTCTTGGCACTAAAGATATATCTTTCTCAGTAAGCATGAGTCTTTTGATTTTAAAAGTGACAAACCTTTTTATTAATTAAAAAAATAGTAATTTTTCCAAGCCTATTTAGAAAATAAAGAAAACTACTACTGTGCTATTGCTATTACCAAATTATTTTCATATCATCTGCTGCCTGTGGCCACACAGATACAGGTCGTGCAAACGGACTTGGCATTCCAGGCTGTAGCAGATAAAGTATCAGGATTCTGGTTAACCATGAATTATCACTAAAAAATAAAGGCATCCCCATCAAACCCTGTCATTAATGCTGCCTGAGTCCCGTGACTTGGGAGTGCTGCGGTGCTCTGCTGCCCCAGCATCTACTCCCCAAATTTGGCTTCTGCTCCTTGGGAGAACGAACTGAACCTCCCTAAGAGGGGAGGCGAAGCTGTTGCCCACATCTCCCCGTTCCCCTCGCTGCAATCCTTTCATCTCTGTGCTATATTAGCATTCTGGAGAGCACTGATGGGTCTGAAGTCGCTTAAAGCCATTTTCTTTATTGCTGGATTAGTGCTGGAAGGGTATGAAACTGCCGGTGCTGCCGAGAGCTTTCTGCTGCAAGCAGACACCAGCGCTCAGAGGCCCAGCCCAGCTCGCTGCTTTTATGAATGGAGTTAAAAACAACACACGCAGTGAAACTGTTGCTTAGAAGCTTTTTTTTTTTTTTCCTGGTGTCCTGACTGCTCCGGCCAATACAAGCCCCAGTGCTCTGGAGCAGCCCTGAAAGCGAGGAAGTGGGCAGAAAAAGCAAAGCACAGGTTCTCTATCTGTTCCCTGCCTTCCTTTAGTTGAGCAATTATACAACTCCAGATCTGTGATTACTCCTGGCAAGGTTTCTTCATCTCATGGGAGACTTTTGAAACAACACGGTGCTTTTGTAGGGAGTGTCAACCACCAGGCGAACGTGCCTTCCAGATCAGATTTTTTTTTTTTTTAAATATGTAAGTAATTGTTTCTTTACAGATTGGTCTTTGCCTTTTAATGACTCACATTTCTACCTTGTTAGCTTTCAGCACGGGCCCTGCCCTCCCTCCCAGTGCTACAATCCTCCCAGATCTCACCCACAGTGCCAGGTCACACCAGGTGAAATCCTGAAGGATGAGAATCCATTTTGTCAGCGCCTTGTCCAGATGTTCTGCTTACAGGGGCTGCTTTTTGGGGGGCTGCAGAAACTACGGGCGCAGCAGCCAGAAGGCATAAAACCGAGGTACAAACTTGCCTCTAAAACGCTGAAATTTGGGGTTGTCTGTGGTTTATTTCTTGGACAAATCCGGATGCATTTTCACGGCAATGGTGACAGATTCTCATCCCCAGCACTGCTGTTGTGCCAAGAGTCTCATTCCCACTCCAGCCTCCTGAAGTGCAAACATGCTCTTCAAAATAAAGAGGGAGAATGCTTAAATACCCCTAAAACTAATTTATTAGCTTTAAGCTCAGTGAAATAGAACTGCATCTTTTTAACAGGCTTTTTTTTTTTTCCTGAAGCTTTTCCCCCTTCACTGCTCTCTGAAAATGTATTCAATGTGAGGCAGGGAGCAATTATGGAAAAATTCAGGCTGGATGGTTAAAGCATGGTCAACTTGGAAAGTAATTGGAAATATAGAAAGGAAAATGTTTGGCAACACGGGATAAAAGGTGCTGTGTAAGTGGAGGATTTTTTCTTATTGCAAACTCTTCTCTCTGATATGTTAATTGTGTTTGGCCTGATCCCTTGACAGTCCATTAATTTTTTGTCCAATTGCAGGCTGCTGAGGGCAGATAAATTTCAGGCTATTATGGGAACACCCTAGAAGTTTGTATAGAAAGGAAACTCTCTGTTTCCTGTATCATCCTTCTGGGGATCTTGAAAGAGTTCACAAAAGCCACTTAAGCAAACTTTCTTTGCTGGATAACGGAAGGAAAGGAAGCTGTGAACAAGCAAACAACACTCAATTCCATGAGACAAGAGATACTCATAGGTCATTTGAGAGAAAGTAAAGTCTGTGAATGAAATGCACACACACACGCAGAAGATATTTTATACTCTGAAAAGAATGGGTATTTCTACACCCCTGCACTATTTCTGATTTATAACAAGGTAAATCCTGCAAACCACCAGTGAGACAGGCGGTGGAACATCCATCCCTGCAAGACATGAAATGTGTGGAGGGTTTTTGTGGTTCAAATAATACATCTCAGGATGAGTTGAAGATGGTCATAGATCAGCTGAACAGCCTCTCTTTCTTTCTGTTATTAACAATGCAGCTGCCAGAGCTCTGCTACAACCATCTCTGTGTTTTTTGTCACCCATAGGTAGAAAGCAAAGGTCTGAAGGGCTGTGAGTTTTCCTAGGGTTGGCTTCAAGTGCAAAATTCAGATGAAGCTCAGGGAGCTGGGGCAAAACTCAGCATCAGGTGTCCAAATGCCTTCAAGCCCTGGAAATATGGGGGGATTCTTATATTCTTAGATTTTTATTCTTATAGGCTTGTCCCTGTCTCTAAATTTTACACCAGTATTCTAAGGAGGTGAGGTTGGTCCAACAGTGTGTCCCCCTTTCCTGAGAAGTTTTAAACATCTTGGCTTCAGCTGCATTTCAGAGGGAGATCAAAATGACAGAAAGGATGAAATGCTGCAAGTTTGTTAAAATAAGCTCTTAGAGGAGGAGATTTGTAGCTCATCTGAAATATGGGGTTTGTGGTACTCAATGTGAGTTAATCCATGTGGTAGAGAGACCTTGTATCTGTTCAAACCACAGGAGAATAGGTTCAAGTTTGCATTCAATAAGGCATGGTCATTTAAGATGAAATGGTTTGGGAGAATACTCAGCAGGAAACTACCTGGGTACTAACTGAAAATTTTTTAAAGGCATTTAGGAAAACATCAATCGTGAAAACATTTTTTTCTAGCAGATTCTGCAACATATATCTATGATCTGATCAAAACCATTAACGAGAGGGGAAAAAAGAGCAAGGAAAACATAGGAAATATTTGCCAGCTGGAAAAAAAGAAAAAGGTTTTGTTCAAATTTGGGGCAATCCATTCAGGCCAGTTCTTGTTTAATTGGGAAGGACTTTTCTGGCAGAAATAGAGCTGATTACTTGATAGGAAAAATCTAAACTCCTCAAAAATATTTCTCCTGGTCTTTTCTCAAAGCTATGCACAGGAACAGTGCTTCCCTAGGGAGCTTGTTAAACCTCCTAAATAACCTCATTGCTAGGAGCTTGCTCTCAGTTTTATAAACTTCTTCAGCTGTAACCTCTTGAGTCTGCTCTCCAGGTTGCAAATGATCTCCATTCAAATCATCTGTTCTCCTTCTGTGCCCTAGCCCAGGTGAGGGCTGACACATCCCCGTGGAGAGCATCCCTCTGCCCAGGGTAAATGTGTCACCACTCCAAAGAAACAGGCTGGAACCCATTCAAGGAAAAAGGTTCTTTATTTCTATTCTGACAGTAATACAAAACTTTTGGTCCTACCAAAGCAGCCTTGAGTCTTTGAGATGCTTAAGTCAGGAGCTTAGCTGCCAGGCTCCTGATATAAATAAGGAAAGAAGCTGCTGAGCCAATAGGATTGTCTAAGGAAGAAGAGCAGCAGGAAGGGACAATTCCATTATAATCTTCCTGGTCTCTGCTCTTGGCACAGTGTTCACACACACAGGCCATCTCCAGGGCCCCCTCCAGCAGGTTGTGTTGTAGCCCTTGGAAGGTCTGGGAAGTGTTTAGAGGAAAAATATGAAATTGCTTCAGGAGAAACTGGAAAATGAAGCTGTTTTTATAGGGGTCAGAAGTGAGAAGTGGAGGTTGGTTTGTTCTGTGAAAGGGCCTGACCATGACCTGCCAGCCTTGGCAGGCTCACACAAGTTGCAGGACCATGGCGTGAGTCAGTGTGTGCGGTTTCTTCAACAGAAAACTACACTTCTCTTTTCTGAGGGTTTCCTACCAAATCAACTAGATGAACTGACTCATCCCAAGGCTAAACTCTTAAAATTCCTTAGGCAGAGTTCTGAGGTTCCACAGTGTATTGCCATGTATTTATCCCCACAAAAAATATCTGTGAATAGCATTAGCTATCTATCTACAGCAGTCATTTATGGAGAGCACTGTATTTGTGGGAGTCTTCATAAGGGCCTCTACAGATTTCAACCAGTGCTTGGACAATGTCATATGGTTTAGTTTTAGTTCCTGCAAGGAACAGGGAGTTGGAATAAATGATCTTTATTATTAAATAATATTAAATGATCTATATTATTAAATGGTCTTTTCCAAAACTGAGATATTCTATGAGTCTATAGAGTATGAGGAGATGAAAAGTTGCTCTTTTTGGGAGTAAGCAGTTTAAAAACCGTTTAAGCTGAAAAGCAAAACTAGAGCCCAAGAACAGTGGTGTGAAGCATCCACGCTGTACTTCAGGTAGAGGGACTTTCACAAGTCCAACACTGCATGAAAATCAATGACTGGGGTGACATTCAGGTCTACGAAAAGGGAAAAATGGCTGAATATAATTAACAGAAAACAACTGTTTTAACTTGAGTTAATTCAAAAAACTGAATGTTTCAGTTTAGACTCAGCTTCTAGGAGTGGTGGGAGGAATGATTAAAAGGATCCTAAAAAAATCAAAGTATTTTGTAGGGGATTTCCACTCCAATCAACTTTGGCATTTCATTTTTTCCTCTAAGTTTAAAATTACTTTCAGAATAAACACTTTAGGGTCTGCAGCTGTTTGGTTCTCTGGCTGTGTTTGGAAATTCAAGCAATTAGAATAAAAAGTATTCACCCAATTTGGTTTCTCAGTCATAACTAAAACAGCCTGCTTGGGGTTATTCTTGAAACTTGGGTTGCTTAAGTCGTTTAAATAGATTTCTATTTCAGAAACAACACAAGAGCCAACAATTTCACAACTAAAAGCTCGAGGGCTACAAAACTTGGCATCACCTGAGACTCTTAACATTGTTTTTCATTATCTTAATCACTAGGTTCTTTACATACTAATTTTCCATCTCGTTGCCAACCAGTGCCAATCCAACTCACTCTTCCATCACCCAGGTGAGTGTTACTCATGTTTTCATGGAAATGTGAAAACACTCTGAATACAGTCAGCACAACAATGTCTATTTTTGCGACTGCTCGTTGGCTTCTGCTAACACTGAGTCGTATCTGCAGAAGTCACCAACACAGGTGTAGCTTCTGAGTTCTTTCCTAGGATTTTCCAAAAATATGGAGAGTGCTGATGGTAGTCCAGATGCAGTTTTGATGACACAGGGCTAAATAATTTGTTTATGCTGGGACCCAAAATATTGCAAACACCAATTAGGTATGTGACTGATTAGGCAAGGGGAGAGATGAGATAAATCATAGCACGTGGTTGTAACAGGCCTTAGCAGAGCAGGGAGCAAAGTGAATCCTCCAAGAAGGCTACAGAAGCTTCAGGTCCCACCTGGTGATCAAAACAGATGTGCCCAGTAACACCTGCACAGTTTGAATCCAGCTGGAACCACAAGGCTGCAAAACAAGCAGGCAGTGTGAACAGGGATAAATGCTCAGTTAACTAGAGGTCATCGCTCAGGGTCTAGAGCTATAAACGAAGCATTTTTGTGGTGATCAGTAAGAAATGCTATTTTCTTCTCTCTGGGTTAGACCAAGTGGCTATCATCAATTAATTAATCCGTGAAACATTGTGTTATTATGAGAAAGCATTCAGTAACCAAGAATGGTTTGTGTTGGAAGGGACCTTGAAGCCCATCTCATTCCAACCCCCCTGCCATGGGCAGGGACAGCTTCCACTGTCCCAGGGTGCTCCAATCCCCATCCAATCTGGCCTTGGACACTTCCAGAGAGGGGGCAGCCACAGCTTCTCTGGGAAACCTTTTCCAGTGCTTCACTACCCTCTAAGTAAAGAATTTACTCTTAATATCTAATCTTAAATCTCCCCTCTTTTAGTTTAAAACTATTCCCTCTTGGTTTATTACTTTCTGGCTGTATAAAAAGTCCCTCTCCATCTCCTTTAAAAGCTCCCAATAAGTACTGAAAGGCCACAAGATCTCTCAGGTGAAACTTAGAAAATGTGGCTTATAGGAGGCAGCAGGAGTCTGTGCAAGCAGAAGACTAACTGGTCTTTTTTTTAGACATCCACCAGTGTAAACTGAAAATATTACCAGTCAGTTTTCACCAGAGTAAACCTAACATGAATGAAGTCACTTGAAAATCATCTCAGACTTAAACAGTCTCCTGTACTTCAGGCTTTGGTTCAGGCTTTTGGTTCTGTGCACATCCAATAAGATGAAAATATATCCATTTTTCAATAAAAATAGAGCAACCAAAATACAAATATCCCTGTGCAGCAATGGAAACCTCATAAACATCACAGTAATGGTTTCATAAGAGGCAGCTCAGAAGGAAAACTGACTAATCTCAGCTCATTGCCCAAGTGGAGAGAAACAGAAAAGTTTCAGAAAAATAAACAGAATTAAAAAAAAAAAAAATAGAGGTTCTGATCTCTCCAAGACAAGGAAAGCAGTGACTGAACTGAACAAGCCCTGCAGTTCTTAAGTGCTGTCTAGCAGCATCATAACTGCTCTTGGCACTTGACTGAAAGCCACAGTTCTTGAAGGACTGTCATGTCACCCTTTGACACCTATAAACTGCTCTGAAGCTTAATTCCTCAGAGTTTTATTGTGAAGATAATTATACACCACATAAACTCAAGAGGCAGGATAATTTCTGCAGCCATTAATAGCAGGTTTCAGCTGTGCAAACTAGGAAAATAATGACAGGAAACTCTCATTCTTCAAGGCGTGAATTCATGATGAGACCTCACAAGTGGCAAAAGCAGCAAACGCCATTTTACAGCCCGTATGAGCACCTTGTAACAGAACTGCTATCACGAGCTTTTATTTTCCAAATGAGGGTGATGTAAGAGAATCATAGCTACTGCTTTTATAGTCATACAACCATTTCATTTGGAAAAGACTTTTAGGAACATAAAATCCAACCATTAACCCAGCACTGCCAAGTCCACCACTCAACTCTCTCCCCAAGAGTGATGGAGATCACCTCTATCATCTCTCTTGCAGACAGTGATAAGGTCACCTCTCAGCCTCCTCTTCTCCAGGCTGAACACCCCCTGTTCCCTCAGGCACTTGTCATCCACACCCTTCCCTAGCTCCACTGTCCTTCTCTGGACAAGCTCCGGCACCTCAGTGCCCTTGTTGTGAGAGTTCCAAAACAGAACAAAGAATTTGGAGGTGCACTCTCACCCCCAGCACAGAGGGATTCCAGGTTTCGGAGCAGGAGGAGGGCAAAGGGAACCTACACCTGCACCACCCTGTTTGCTCAGGACTGTTGACATTGCTCTGGGGTGGCATGAACCAACTGGCTCCAGATGGGTGGACTTTGGGCTGGTGACAGGGAAAAGGGCTGAGTCACACGCTCTGTACCTGCGGGTTCTGACGGGAGCTCTTTGGTTCTCACAACTAAAAGTCAATTTTGGCTAACATGGACAACCTGAATGGACCTGAAAATCTGCCTGTCTGGGTGCCAGTCACAAATTCACACAATCTGCTGCTCTTCTTCATAAAACCTTCTTGAGACTTGTCTGTGTCCAGACAAAATATCTTTGGTTGACTAGCCACAAGTCCACATCTGAAAAAAACAGAAGCATCTCGATGCTTTTAGGGGGAAAAAAATAGGCATCAAGGGACATGGGCCATTTTATACAGCCATTAAAGTTCCATCGTAATGACAGCATGTGTTGGGGGAGGGTGGGAAGAAGAATAAACAGCAGTTTCAAGTCCAGAGCCTGGGTCTCCCATCAGATATATCACCCTTTGTGAGAGATACCCCGGGGCTGAGTTACAGGCCAAATGTGTAAAAGTTGAGACTCATTTTTCATGTCCTGTTTATAAATGTCCTGGCTGGGAAACCTCACCTGGGTTTCTGGGTGCTCAGATTTGCTTCAAGCATAGCCTCAGGCTTCCCAAACCCATGGCCACTCCCAAGTAGGAGACACCTCAGAGAGCCGGCTGTGTCAAATATCATTAAGTCTGAAAGCAAGTCAAAACAATCCCAAGGACCTCTGTCCATCCAGAG
>VZTB01011688.1:44909-64250 GCA_013397245.1 Thryothorus ludovicianus | reverse complement strand
AAGGGCAAGGAAGGGCTTGGGGTGAGAAGGTCGTGAGGGTGAGGGAGGTGAGGGCTGGTGAAGGTCAGGAATGGTTTGGGGTGAGGGAGATGAGGGGCTGGTGAAGGTGAGGAAAGGTGGGGAGCTAATGAAGGTGAGGAAGGGCTAGGGNTGGGGTTGGTGTTGGGGTGAAGATGAGAGAGGCTTGGGGTTGGTGTTGGGGTGAAGATGAGAGAGGCTTGGGGTTGGTGTTGGGGTGAAGATGAGAGAGGCTTGGGGTTGGTGTTGGGGTGAAGATGAGAGAGGCTTGGGGTTGGTGTTGGGGTGAAGATGAGAGAGGCTTGGGGTTGGTGTTGGGGTGAAGATGAGAGAGGCTTGGGGTTGGTGTTGGGGTGAAGATGAGAGAGGCTTGGGGTTGGTGTTGGGGTGAAGATGAGAGAGGCTTGGGGTTGGTGTTGGGGTGAAGATGAGAGAGGCTTGGGGTTGGTGTTGGGGTGAAGATGAGAGAGGCTTGGGGTTGGTGTTGGGGTGAAGATGAGAGAGGCTTGGGGTTGGTGTTGGGGTGAAGATGAGAGAGGCTTGGGGTTGGTGTTGGGGTGAAGATGAGAGAGGCTTGGGGTTGGTGTTGGGGTGAAGATGAGAGAGGCTTGGGGTTGGTTAGGGGCTGAGAAGCTTCTTGGGTGAAGGAGTTATGGGACTGGAAAGGTGAGTGCTGAGGAGCTTTGGGGTGTGGGTATGTGAAGTCACGGAGATGGAAAGATAATGAGGATTTGGGGGTGAGGGACATGTTAGGCTGCAGAGGTGGAAATTGGAAATGCCATGCGGTGTGGTGAGAAATCGGGTCAAATGAGATGTTGGGCTGCAGAAGTTGGGAAGGGATGAGGAATGAGTAAGGTGATGTTGGAGAGACTTGTTTGGGATGTCTGAGACAGCCACCTCTTTCTCATCAGAGTTCATTAAGTGCCCCTGTAGGATTGTGTTGGGTGGAGACTGTGATGGGAGAGGACTTGAAAAAGGGACCAAAGATGGAAATTAGTGTACCTTTTCAGACTATTAAACTTCAGTAGTCTGCCATTTGAATAATTCCACACTTAATCTGTCACCTGATCTCAAAGCTTTATCACAAAACTATTGAGTCTTTCCTTGCCTGATATGATGGTGGGAGGGTAATGGGGGAAGAAATTCCTTCCAACTTTGCCCTTAAACCTCCCATGAATGCAGCAGTTTTCCTGAAGATGGTGTTATCAGTGATCTGCAGCTATTAATATGCCTTAATTTAGCACCTTTAGCATGTGCAGAAACTCTGCTTGACCTTGAAAAATACTCTCTCCATGGAGCAGTTTTCTATTGGAGTGCTTTGCCTTCAGTATTCTCTAGGTATGGAGGGGAGGAAGATATTTTGCCAAGGCTCTGACTTGGCATTGGGTGCGGTGAATGAATCAATGTTGCTGGAGCCTGGCTAATTCAGGGACTTAAAAATGTGAAAGGGTAGGAAAGATATTGCAGGATGTTGAATGTTAGATAGAGGAGATGTCTTTTTCCTTCAGGAAAAGAGATGTTACAAGAATTGGGTCTACAAGGAGAGGCAGCACTAGGTACAGAGCACAGACAAATAACTGCATCATTATGAGGATCCGTGGGAAGGAATTGCACTGTTACAGTGTGTATCCTCCCTGCTCTGCAAAAACTGCTCCCGTGTGAGCTGCGTCATGTTCCACTGCTGTGATCAGACAGTGCTACTAAAATATTTAATGAAATATGGCTTGAGCAGGTGCTTGAGCTCAAAGAGCAAGCTGGTGAATACTTCCTGCTTCCCTCCCCAAGTCAGGCTATTTTGTAAATGTCTGGCAGAGGAGGGTTGCTGATGTGATTGCATCGACAAGGCTTGTGTGCCTTCTTCCCTCCTACCAGTATTGTGAAAGATAAGGTCTTCCTCACTTGGTTTGTTTAGTGATTATACTGGATTGATGAAATGTTCAACATGTCTAATTTTTCCCTTCCAAAAAAATGGAAGAGGTTTCAGACAAAAGATTAAACATGATGCTTCGGCTATAAATGCTTACAGAAATGCTTTTTACTTTAAGTTTGAAAAGGTGACACTGCCTTCAACTCCTGAAGATGCATGCAGTAGTCTCTGATGCATCCAAAAACATCTGTGAGTTCCTGTGTATGTCAAAGGTAGTGGCAGCTGCTGTCTTGGAAGTGAGAGCTTCATTCCTCTATTAATGAGATTAAATTGGGTACTTAAGGGAGTTTTCATGACAAAATAACAATTTCCATGATGTAATGGGTGGGATCAGTGGAACAACTTCTATTTTAGTTAGCTATTTGTAGTGTCAGAGGCCGGTTTACATGGGTTGGCTTGTGCCTCTCCGAGCAAGTAAATGATAGCAGTTCTTGTGCTCAATTATGTATGACTGAGGCATCTTCAGCAAAAGAAAAACGTGTGGTTCTACAGATAAACCCTCCTGTGTAACTGCGGGTTAACTCCTGCAGGAGTTAACCCTTGCTGGGAAGGGCAGGAGCAGTATCTGCTGATGTGATCTTGCTTGGATGCTCTGGGGACTGCCTGCAGTCGAGGGCAATCCTCTCCCTCCAAGCTGAAACGTGCCTAAAAAATTCAGTCTGTCGGGAATACAATTGTATTGTGCCACCCTGCCTTGCCAAGGGAGGTTGTTTTCTGCTGGATGTTTCCTTAGTTAGTCATGAGAAGGTGGCTGGAGCACTGACTGACAGCTGGTGACCCTCCTGCTCATCCTGTGTGGTGTTACAACAAAACTCATCAAGTGCCACTTCATTCATGTGCCTTTTCAGAGGGGTGACACAAGTGGAATTGCCTTGTGGCTTCCAGTGAAGCATGGTGGAACTGTGACTGAAACAATGCATATGCTTGTATGTCTATGTGCATGTGACTTTAAGTTTTCACACTGAAGCAAGTGTGGAGCTTTCTGAAGGAACTGCCTTGATTCCTCCAGGTGGAAATACAGGCTCTGAGAGAGCAGGCTGAAGCTGGAGCTGTCTCACAGGGCTGTGACCTCCAAGGTTAATTACCTTTAAACTCACTCCAGTCCTACATTCTCTGGCAGCTAGAAAGTTAAGACTTGATAATATAATCTTATTCTGCTTGTGTGCTGAGGTTGGATTGCATGGACTCTACCTCTGTCCTTGTATAAACTTAAATGGATCATTTATAAAAGCAAGGAAATTATTAACATTGGATGGTACCTGCAGAGTAATTCACCAGTGAACCTAAATCTAATGTTTGAAAAACTTTGTTACAGTCAAAATATGTTGCCAACTGAGCAGCTTAGAAAAAATGTTGAAGCTTTAGGAGTTGTGAATTCCTGGGTGGAAAGATGATGGCTGGAATGACCTGCCAGGTAGTGCCTGCAGTGAACACAGCTCCCTGTGACACTCCAGGGCTTTCAGCAGACACTGATTTAAGCTATAACCAGTTCCTTTACACAGGAGCATTTGATCTTGTCTAGCTTAGTCTGTAATCTCTGCCTGTGATGCACTGCTGTCAGCTGAACACTTTATGACTTGAGCATAAACTCCTAGAGTAGAAAGCCAATTCCACCTGAAGTATGTGGGCACTGCTACTTTCATGTTAGGCAAAACCAGTGAAATCCTTCACATTGCCCATCACAAGAAGCTGGAGCTGGCAGTTGCTTTTGAGCTGAACTTGTGGTCTGTGCCTCCTCTTCCCCTCTAACACCATAAACCACCCTAAAATAATTGCATCAAATGATCCAGCAGTATGTGTTGAGCAACAATGCATGTGTGCTGGCGTCATGTTTCACATAAAAACAAGCTTCACTTGCCATTCAAACTGACTTCAATGCTGGGGGCTACTTTTAATAGTGTGAAAGCATGCTGAACAGGCAAAGCTTTTGGAGTTGAAATGGAGCTTTCCATCTGATCTGCCAGGAGAGCTCTGTGCAAGTGACAAGGCTGTCGTGATGGAGGAGGAAGCTTTAGCAGCTTGCAGAGTAGTGAGTAACATGAAGAACTGTTTGTGCTGTGTTCTAGTTTTGCAAGGGTCACTCTCATGACCTTTGTATCTGTAATACTTGTAAGATCCCAGGCTGTGACCCATTCCAACTATAGGCATAAGATTCACCAAAACTCCAAGACACCAGCCTTGTGTGCAGTTATTTCCCTTAGAGATGGGTTGACTGATCTGATTCTGTTGGAGCTCCTGGTCCTTCAGCTTAGTGCCAGCCTTACTGAACACTTTCATTCAACAGTAGCCCATTGACTTGGGGATTAGAGTGCAGCAGGCATTGCTTAGCTGAATACACCAGCACTAAGCTGATATGAGTGAAACAACACTTTTCCTGAGCAGAGCATTACACCTGCCCAGTAATGGCTCCATCAAGTCCCATGAACTTTCAAGCTGTTGTGTGTTTAGGGCTCTGTTCAAAAGCAGAAAATAATCCAATTGTCAAAGTTGAAGCAAACCATGTGTGTACCTTGACAGCTGTTGTTTCAGCCTGAGAGTCACCTTTGAGACAGGAGATCCTGGGCATCCCAGAAACCAAGCATGGAAGCAGAGGCTGTTAAGCTGTGGAGTGTTGTGGACGAAGGACTGCGTGCTTTCAGTGAGCTGCTGCTGTCAGGTGACTTTTACAGCCAGCAGCTTATCAGTTACCCACACATCTTGCAGTTGGGTCACAGCCCTGCCCAGAGAAACTACCCAAAGCTTCCACTGGTAAACAGATATTATATTGTGCATCTGGGACTGTGAGGAGCTCTTGTATCCAAGCACTGAATAATTAGTGCTCTTCTAAATAAACTGATTGCTCTTTAGTGTGGTAAAGAAGCATAATCTTCCTCCAAGTGAAACAAGGTACTCTGCATGAAAAAGAGCTGGTTTCATACTACTAAATCTAGACCTCCAATAGAGTTGCCCAAGACTGAATTTGCCTTGTGTTAAAAGCTGGGCTTTGGGCATCTCAGTGCTGGGTTCAGAGCACTGCAGAGTCTGAGCCATGGAGTGGTTTGAGCTGTGACCTAACTGGCACAGGGTGGTTATTAACTAAAGCCCCTTCTTGCTGGTACTTCCAACAAGTGCTGTGCAGTCATTTAGACTGCAGCTGGCATACGGCTTTGTAACAACTCGGGACAAGCAGCCAGGTTTCCTCATCAAACTTGCTCTTGGCAAGTGACTCTGGCAAGCATCAGGACACAAGGCTTTTGTTGGGTAATGATTGGGTTTGGCTTAAGAGCTGCTCCTGACCTTGGTTTGGCTCTTGCTGGCATATATTCTGCTCAAAACATGAATCTCAATCTATAGATGATGGGAAGTTGGTCTCCACAATGTGGACCACTAACAAAGCTAAGACCCAGTTAAAACTGGGAAAGATCTGATTTCCAGGACTCCAATTTATGGAGGATGAAGACTATTAAACTTTAGCTTTAGGAGACCTGACTGGCCTGACACATCAGGCTTGACTCAATCTCTTCTGCAGTGTTACATGAAGACTGACTAATCTGGTGGCCTGAGGTGTTCTGGGAGGGGACTGAGACATAACTTTCCTTGCACGACTGAAATTGTCAGTGAATAGCTGTTGCTCATGTAGCAAGGCATAGAAGGGTAGGAAACAAAGCTTAGTCCTGAGAATAAGCCAAAGATACTTTAAAGAAAATTCTAGTGGGTAAATGGCAGCAGGAAGGTGTTACCCTGAATTGTTTTGCTGAACTCTGAAGTGGATTTTGTCAGTATTCTGGGGAGAGCAAGGTTGGTTCTCTTAGCATAGTGGAGAGAGGACCTAGTTTCCTCATCTTGTTTTAAATGAGAGCTCTAATGTTTTTGTAACTGAAATTGAAACCAGTGTTATGCTGACCCTGCATATTTTCTATCCTCTGCTGGCTGGCCTGGACTACTTCTGCATGTAGTGTAGTTCATTTATTTTGGAGACTTGAAAACAAGCCATTATCACCCTTCAGTGCCAGATAAATAAATGATCTAACTGGGGGCCGAACCCAGTGTTCTTTTACAAAAGCACAACTGCGTGTCACTCTTATCTTCTGCATTCTGCCCTTGAATATATGATCAATCTTTCTGGACCACATCCAGAATCCAGTGGCTTAACCTAGCAAGCGATGACTGCAGAGCAGTCAGATTTCTGTGCCACTTAATTTCCTATCATCACTTACACACAGCAAACAGTCTCCCTGAATACATTTAACATGAGCACTGTTTAACCTACAACTTTCTTATCAATCACATGGAAGAACAAATAACAGAAACAGGAGTCCACTCTTGAATAGTCTTGACACTGGATCTGTGCTTTCAGGTAACCAGAGTTTCAGGGAGTTGATTTTTTTTTTTGTTTGGTTTTGTTGTTTAGGATTTTTGGGGGGGGGGTTGGTTTTCTGTTGTTTTTTTGGTTGGGGTTTTTTGTTTTTTTTTTTCTGAGGGGTGGGAGGAGAAGGCATACATGCAGGGTAAAAAATACTCCTCCCATTTTATGAGGGGAATATCTGAACAAGTACACTGGCCTGAGCAGTCTGGCTCTGGGTACTCCCAGAGGAGTGATTTGACAGTCTGAACTATTGCTCCTTAGAGTAGTGTGGCTGGCCAGCTAACTCCCAAGAGTTCAAAAAATAACCCAAAACAAATGCACAGCTTGCTTCAACACCAGCACTTCTAGAGCACGTCCTTTGCTATCTGAGGGAATCAGTTTGTGATGTAGCCTTTTTCTTGGCTCTTGTTCTGCTTCTAACTTTGGCGTAGAGGAAAAAGGCTTCCACTTCTCAGTGCACAGGTACCCTGATTGTTTCCAATATCATAGCACTACCACCTCCCTTAAAGTCAAATTTCCTTCAATGAACTGGAAAAGGAGCGTGAATGGGCAGTTACCTGTTCCCTCCCTTTGTGTTCCTTCTGGCCTTACAGTTGGAGTTTTTTCTGCTGCTTTGTTTTCAAATCACCTTTCCAATTTGTCATCTTCCAGGTACAATCTGTTCAAAACTCTCATTATGCAGCTGCGTAGCAGATCTTTCAGTCTAGTGAAGAAATGGAATTGAATCAGATAAGGTGTGTCCCCTTCCAGACAATTGCTCTGGAATAGTTTGCATGACAATTCAGGGTGCCAGTTGAAACTAAGCCTTTTGTCCCTATAGCACTAGTGGACTCTCCAGTCTTCCTTGCGTGCTTATGACCTGGACACTGCTGTGGCTTTTCAATTGTGTAGTAGCCCCAAATTAAGCTGTATATAAAAGGGTTTGGGTTCCCATACAGTGAATTTTGTAACATCAGATGCCTGTGTCTAGTGAGCTTGGTATTATATTGTTAGTAATCTTTCACTGGTCAGGAGCAGCAGGATATATTTGGGGACAAGTAATAGTCTTGGTGTGATGACTTAAGATAAAACCTCAGTACTTTGTCCCAGGGTATTCTTAGCCTATTCATGGCTAGATCTCTGTACCATCACTTTGTCAGTGTAAAACCTGACCAGAGTCTCAGGGATGTACAGTACAAACTTGACTCTGCTCCTTGAACAGATTTCACTGCATCATCCTACCTCTTCATGGTAGAGGTGCACTGTCCTGGGTTCATGCTAAAATTGTACTTAGTTTAGAAATAAGTGTATTTTTACAAAAAAACCCCAGTGCTCAGTTACTGCAAACTATGAAACATACACATTCATCGGACTACAAACTTCCAGCTCATTCCAGCAGCCCAGCACTGCATGGTATTTCCCTAAACTGCACTTAATAGTTTCCTCATCCTCATTAACCATGCTCCTAAATTAACACATTCTAAGAGATCAGTTCCAGTTCTTTGTTAAGGCTGGTTGCTGAATAACTGGTTGTAATTAATGCCTGAATTTATCACTGGTACAATACTGGCCACACTGTTCCCTGCACTTCAGCCTCTTTAAGAAGCTCTTTGTTAGCAGCCTCTCAGTCTGGGTGGCTCTCTGAGGAGTCTGTGTTGCTGAGTATCTCTCTTTCAGGATCCTTCAGCGAACCTGGTAAGTTGCCCTCATTGTGGATCACAGCCTCATTCTGTCTGTTTGGAGCTTAGTAACTGAAGTGTCCCTGATGGCCTTTCCTGATCCTCGAAGTTTTAGGGGTTACCCACTGACAAAGCCACTGCTGCTAAGTGGCCCATGGTCAATAACTATCAGAGAGAGCTTTAAGTCCCTACCTGCAATTATTGTATTGATTGGAGATATATACACACACACACACCCCAAAGCTTACAAAAGACAAAGTTTTTAAGTAGGGAATAAGATTTCAGCTATATATGCATAAATTGTTGCTGTCCAAATAATTTGGAGATCTTGCCCTAGGAGATGGGATAAGAAAGCTGCTGCAGTTCTGTGCTTCAGGCATTTGCAGTAAAATTGCTTTCTCTGAAAAAAAATAGTCTGAAATGAAGAGGTGTTGGTAGTGGTTCTCCAAGCTTTAATATTAAAGGTATATTTTCTAATAAGGGCATGTGATTAAATACCTCAGCTCTGTTTTTATAACACCTTCACTATGCACTATATTCTCTTTCTTGCTTCTAAATGAATGTGGTCAGGGTGGAAGTACTGTGCAAACAAAAGCAACACTTGGTTTATCTCCAGTAGCAGCATTCAGTTCATTAATATTGCATTTCCCTGTAACTTAGAAAATGAATGGAAGCCTGCCTTTGTCAAAATATTAAATAAAAACGGGTATCTTATTTTTGCATTACTGTTTGTCCAGCATAATTTTTAATTCTTACCTGATGCAGCTATGCTCCTGCCATTATGATACTTCATTTTCTTACTCACTGTTGATGTAGGGATTAAATAACTTCCTTTCTCATTGTCTGGGTAATAGTCATATCTTTTCAAAGAATGAGAATAACAAGAACACTGGCCAATTCTTGGCTTTCACCAGAGAAAATTTTAAAATATTGGACTGCACTGAGAGGAAAGCAGGAAGCCAAGGCTGGAAACTTCTCTGCTTCATCCTATCTGATAAAGCAAGCAAAAGCCCAGAATTTTCCTTTATTAATTCATTGGCCTCACAGGACAAACTGGATCTCTAAGTTGCTTGATGTGAGCAGCTAAGACTAAAGCTACACAAGTCTGTCTTTTTGCATCTGAAAGGGCTTAGGCTTGTAATAATGCTGTGACCTTCCAGGGAATAATGGAAATACAGCAGGCTTACATGAGCAGTGAATACATCCTACTTTGTTTATATCTGGGCCTGTAATTTCACATTAGATCTTCACTCCCAAGACTTCTAAGTATTTTAGGCACAGAATTAAACTAGATCACACAGCAAAAGCCTGAAAGTCTGGGAAGCTTTTTTTCATTAGGTGGGTGGGGGGGTTCACTGCCAGCATATGCAGGGAGGAGGTATCCAAAGTGACAGTCAAGTGTCACTGCTCACAGACTGGTGGGATTCAGCTGTGGCTGCAACACTGAACTGCCAGTGCTTCTGAAATATTTTAATCTCAGCAAATGCTTGTCAGGCCTGCTCCTCATGCTAGGGAGTGTTTAATAAAAAGCATGTGAGAAGGGCACATACATGTGTGCAGTTTGTGTTGTGCTCAGCAATGAAATCTGGAATCAGGACTCTCCAGATCCTGCCCAGATGGCTGATTTAGCCCATGTGTCCTAAAGGAAACTGGAGTCTGCATTGATTGCACTATTCTTCAGAAGGAATTAGCATTTCATACCTGGGAAAGTTGTCTATGCTAATTTCAGTTCCACGTTTTGAAGGCTGTGTTTTGCTCTCCTTGCCAGTGAAGTTTTAAGCCTGATTGATACTTACTGTAACATGACAAGTATTCTTTCATCAGGCAAAATACAGAATACAGTTGCACATTTTATATTCACTGTGTTTTTCCAGACTTCATGTATGAGTGGTGAGCAAGGGCACACAAAGTCCTCAGAGGAAGGTGAAAAAGCTTTCGTAGCAAAAACTTGTTTGAATTATATACACTGCTGTTCACATTATTACAGATAAGTAGGAAGAATTTTACAGGCACCGTGTGAACTCTTTTCCTGCAGGTTTTATTTTTTCCTGATAAACTAAGACATTTTTATCCCCTAACTCTCTGCTCCAATTCAGTTAACTTAAATTGACTGCAGCTTGATTGAAAACCAGAATAGAAGTTAAGGATCGTAATGTGTCACATCATGGCTGTTTTAATGTGGAATTGAAACTTAAATTTTAAATTGGCTTAAAAGGAAAGGTTTAAAACAAAATGGAGGTGACCTTTTGAATGATGCCTGTTTTACTCTATGGTCATATGTACTTCTCCAGAGAATTCTATGGGTCAAAAGTCTGCCATGTGTTTTGCAGAAATCTTTATATAGAGTTAATACCATTGAACTTTGAAATTTGTTACTGGAAGAATAAAAACTTAACCGGATGATAAATGGATTTCACTTAAATGAGATAACAGGGATGTGGTGCCCCTGTTTAATCTCTTAAATCTTGACTGCTGTACAAAGCAACATTAAATTATTTTAAATCTATTTAGTCTCTTAAAACCTAAAACAGTTAAGGATATGTTATGGCTAACTGCTGATTGCTTTAATCAAATCTTATTCCCTGAAAATCTGGCAGGTGATTGTTCAAATGATAAAAACATTAGTTTATTGCATATGCTGGTCCTGTAATTGAAAAAGTAAAATGACTAAGCACAATGTTCTCAGTAAAGCTGCCAAAATAAAATACAGCCCAGAAGGGCAAGCCATGCATTTCATTAAAATAAGGTTTCAGTAACCATGAAATTTATCACCCTAAGGGCTTCCTCACTCTGACAAGTGACTAAAGTGCATAATGTCAAATACCTCTGTGCTGACCAGTAACTTGCATTAACTTTAGGATTTTGTTAGTCAAATACTAGATGTACTTTCTTGTTCACAAGCTACAAGAAATTAATAACTTTCTTCCTCAGCTTCCTGTGTTGCTGCTAAGACTCACATCTACACTTGCAGCCCATGCAAATGTCTGAGCCTTTGTGGGCTCTGGGAGGTGGGAAATTGTGTGTGCTCACAAGTCAAGATGAAAGAATGGCAGGGAGCTACCTCAGCTTGTAGGGCCATGAGAAGTTGATCCCTGAGTGGGGCAAGGAAGGAGTGAACCTGCTGGTTGTCCTCCCCAAGATGGATAATGGTACTTCTGTTACTCATAGCATCTAGAAAATATTCTCTAATTCTGTTACAACTTGGGCCAATCATTACCTTTCTGATGGAGAGATCACATCATATTGTTATTTCAACAGCTTCTACATTTGAATCCCTCTGTCAGGACTTTGTTTAGAGATGTAAAATCATCTCATGCCCTTCACACTTTGTAATCATGTCTTCTGGCTCCTGTCCTTTTGATTATTTCCTCTTAGTTTTTTCTGCTTGGCTCAATCTGATGTACAGCATGCTTTGCTCAATGAAGTGTTTGCCCTGAATGTTATTGTCCTTGATGAGGAATCATTTGTCATTTGAGGTGATCCTCACCTCTAAGAGAACATTAGGACAAAAGTGAGAATGTCTCCTTTCAACAGGATGTACTGACTTGGGTTGTGCTTCTCTGCTGAGATCCACAGGTTCTCCTGAAAAATGTGCAGTCCCTTCTCTAAACTGCTAGCAGGAGCAGTTTAGAAGAAATATTTGTTAAGTTTTTGTTTTTATTTCACACTATGCTTTTAAATCCTTACAGACAGTTCAGTACACCTGCTCTCAGTGCATGGGCTGATGATACCCCTGGACCAACACTGGAAAGCTCCTGAAGCCCTACTTGGGAATATTGTTTTGGAGTCAGCTACTCTATAACAGCTTCCACAAATTTTGCTGTGTGATATCCTCTGAGTGTCCCACCACTTCAGTGATGGTTTCATCTAAGTTTGACAGAGCCTGAATATATTCAGAAATTCATGGCACATCCTACTGCTTATTAATAAGACTTGTGAAATCCTATGTGACTGCTAATTTATTAAAATCAAGTGTTTCAGAGTAGGATTTTCCCTGGGAGACTTCCTAAGTGACCAAATTCAGGCAATTCTACTTGTCTTGAACCAACTCTAAAATCTCTTCCTTGAACCAGAGGTCTATAAGAAGCTATCCAATATGCCAAAGTGCTTACACAAGGCTTATAGAAACTCTAGCAAAATTAAAATCACCAGTGTCACCAGGATAACTGCCAGTTGTGCAAAGCCTCATTCACTTCATATTTTTTGTTTGCTTGCTCTTAACAGCTGTTTGCTTTAAGCAGGTGTAGCACTTCAAATACTTAGGACTATACACATCCCTATAGGAAGGTAACTTTTTGTCTGCTTTTCAAGGACTTGGCCAAGTAGGTGGTAAAGTTGAATGACAAGTCTATTAATTTCAACAAACTGTTACTTATAAATGCCTTGCAAGACAGTGAAACAGCAAAATAATTCAGGAATGAATGTTGTATCCCTTATCAACTCCCCGTTTGATAAATGGATTTAGCTGATTGTGATGTTGGAGAATGGAATCTGTATGTGCTAACTATCTTCATGGGAACTGGGGTGGAAGCCAAGCCACTATCTTGTACCAAAATAAACTGATAAGAGAAAGTGTTCAGTTAAAAGTAGAGCAGTTGTTTAAAGAAATAGTCTGAAAAACTTTGAAAAGTTGAGATTAGGTAATATGTGCAGTACTCATTCAAGTACCTGACTTCAGTTTTGTAATTTTAACTTATCCCCTTGTAGAAATGACAAATATCCTCTTGGTCTCCCATATTTTCACTCACAGATGCAAGCCTGTAATTTCTTCTGCAGCACAGAAAGAGAACATCTCTTTGAAATTTATCTAGTCAGAAGCACCAAACAGCCTCAGCCAGGTGTGTGTGTGCTCCCATCATCCTTTCTCTGACCTCTGCCATTAGTGATACTTCTTGCTTGGGATGCTGCTGTGGGCAGTTGCCATCTTCTGGAAGATAAACATTAAGACAGTTTTGAAAATGGAGAAATTTAATATATTACTGCAAGTAAAATCTTGCAACAATAAGCTGCAAGTTGATTAGGGGTTGACAGATCAGGCAGCTGGAAATGTAACACCTGGAATACTGTGAGGTCAGGCTCAGCTTTCCAGAGGAGCAATGAGAAGACTCTGCATCCATTATACTTTTAGGATCAGAGAACAGAAAGCTCTGAGAGCTTACAAAGCTGAGCCCCTAACTTGTGGTGTGCCTGTTCCATAAAGATGATTAAACCACAGAAAAGAGTAGAGACTAAAACTCTCATTTCTGGCATTTCTTCTGCCATCTGAGCAGAGCAGCAGAGACAAATGCAGTGAGTGGAGCAAGATGAGGAAAAGTCAGTGATGTAACCACAAACTTTGAGCACTGTAATAAAGGTATGTGGATGACAAAAATGAATGAGAGCTATTTAACTCTCTTCTCTCATCTAACACTCTTGCTAGATGCTATTACTCAGGTTTAGAGAATGCTCCTGTCAGTCTGTTGAGATGCATAAGCAGGAAGCCTCAGAGCACTGAAGGCAGCATTTACAGAGTTTGGTGAGTTCTTCCTCTGTCCTGTGAACAGCCCTACAGCCCCTGAGCTGAGAGGTTCTTTAATGTTAGGTGCCTGTTAGTCTAATTCTAAAGATTTATCTGAGCAAGACATGGCTGTTCCTGTTTATCCTTCAAATCGACACCCACCAAATGTTGTTACTCTCCAAGCTGTAATTGATGTGCCTTTTAAAATTTTTAGGAGATACTCAGTCCTGAATGGAAGCTGTAGCTGTTTTCTGCACCTACTCAGTCTGTGGAGTCCCTTTTATATTCCTTCCTCTGAAGAAGGCTTACACAAACCTCACCTGTATTTTGGTGTATCTTTAAACAATAAAGGCACAAAGCCAAATTTATCTTGTCAGGTGTTCAGGTTTCTACTTCTTTCTCTGGATTTCCCCTGGCTTGATATTTCAGGATCTATCCAGGGTAACAGAATGAGCAAAAGAGATTGCTTGTTCTCTGAGTGCACTTTGCAGAGAGGATCCCATCCCTTTCTGAGCATATTAGATGTCTAGTAGGATAACCTGCCACCTCAGCTGTTACACTTCAGTATCAAGCTACTCTGTGCACTTCAGTTCTGATGTTTCCTTCATTGTTTTCTCTTCACATATTCTGCTTTCAGTGCCTGCACTTATTAAAGCAGCTCTGCCTACTTAGAGAGATAGCTGTGATATTATCTGACCACAAATTCATTCTGCCTCTGAGAATGATCTGGAAAGGCACTCTAGCTGGTGTGCAATTAGCCTTGCATAAAGAAACAACCACTAGATTAGCTTTGTTTTCTAAACAATCAATCGTGCTTGTATAGGCTGAACCTCTCACTGCCCTGTTCTTTGTGTCAGCAGCCCTGTATCTTCAGAATAACTCAAGTGCAATCACTTTGAATCTTACAGTTAAATTAACATTGGCTATGACTTGTTGATTTAAAATACCTTTTAGATGTAGAGAAACTCTCCCCTTCCTAGAAGAAGCCTGCCTAGTCCTGTAGACACTATTGCAACAATGTTCTTATGGATATTCAAGAAAAGCTGCTTTAGCATGTGAAAGATTAATTCACTGAGGATGTTTAGGTAATCCATCTGTGTTATCTGATAGAAACCTCCAACAGAAAATGCTTTTGGGAGACTGGGTGCCTTTCAAACAGCATTTGCTTGTTTAGGGTGAGTTGGTTTTGGGGTTTTTTTGTTAGGGGATAGGAATAGTAAGTGCACAAGGCCAACCAATATTCAAGGTATCTGAATGTGCATTAGTCTCTCTACTGCCTTTACAACCTGCTTGTGGTAGTCCCAGCTGTAACAAACAGTTACAGTGCAGCTGCTGAAACCATTGATTCCTCTTAACCACTCTGCCTTGGAAACTTTTGTCTATGGGGACTTAGAGAGGTGCAAGACCCATGATCTGGATGATATGATGATGCTTGGAGTTCCATGGATGAGATCTGCCCCCATGTCACAGTGCACTTTGTCCCTTGGGTTGTATGTTGAGTTTCCCAGCTGTGTGTTTTGCAGGAAGGATACAGGAAAAATTGATGGGACTGACAGCATGACTGAATTGTCTGACTGTGACAGGGCTAAACCTAGACTGGGAGATGGGTTTGCTTTCAAATAGTTTCACCTGCAAGAACTTCTGTAGTGATTGCACTGATGTGACAGCAGGGTACAAACACTTCTCTGGTGCCAGAGTGCTGCAGGTCTCACCCCAGAGTGGTCCAGATGTCTGCTGTTGAAGTGGCATGGATGCTGGAGCTTGTGCATCCTCTCAGAGGAGAACAGCTGACAGTCATTCCCAAATTAGGTAAAACTGCCAAATTCTGGCAAGCCTTTGCCAAGTATTTCATAGTTCTCCAGAGTCACAAATGGATGAGGTTTGCATCCTCTAAATATTGCCCTGCTAGCTGGTCTTCATGTATCAAGTCCAACTGCCAAGCACTTGTAACCTCTTATTATTTTAGTGTACATGTCAGTAAATATCTTATCCTGCCAGCTCTGACAGAGTTAGAGCTTGGCAAAACACATTTTAAAATAGCATTTGTTCATCATCCAAAAATCAAAATGTCCTGATCAAGCTGCTCTTAAATGTGGCCATCAGCTTTCTATGGGGCTGCTTATAAACCAGCTGTCTAAAGCATATTATTTGCACTAGAATGGATGGTTCATAACTTGGCCAAAATATTGTCTCTTTATTACCTGTATTTCTGTCTCCTAAAAGGTGTAACTCTTATGTGGTGTGGGTCCCCTACTTTGTTAAAAGTACTGGTTGTGGAAGTTCTTACTCTCTTGATCCTAAATTCTGTAAATAAGGTCTGAAATCAGTGTGGTGATACAACCCTTTTAAGTGCTGATTTAGCCAAATTATTGACCAAACAGTAATTCTCTAATTTTCTTAAGGTTTAACAATTATTGAGGTTAAGAGGGGATTCTTAATTTTATCTTGTTTTGTAGTCTTTTACCTTACTTAAAATATACAGGCTGTGCATCACTGCTGGGTCAGTTGAAATGTTTATTAAAATAATTGAGAAATTAAATCAAACAGCTCTGCTTCATGGCAGTGTACATAAACACGTCTGTCACGCTGGTATTTGGGACAGCCTAAAAAACTGGAGCAGGGATCTGCTCAAGCGCTCCAGCAATACTTTTTATGGAGCGTGCTTTCTCAACGTTTGTTTGTAATTATTTGTGCTGCTAAAGGGAGGCGCTGGAGATGTTTACTCAAAGTGCTGCACCCTAAACCTGCACTTTCCTCTCTTAGCACCGCATCGCAGGTGTGGGGCCAGAGGGGTGGAAAGCGGCTCCTTTACCACGCCCTTGCAGCGCGGGTTTAGGAGGAGGTGGCATTCTTTCGGTGCCAGGAAGTAAGTAAGAAATAAATGTTATCTCTAAACACCTTTTATTCCTTTCTTTCAGTACTGAGGTGATGAGTTCCATTTAATACTTCATCAGGGGATGTTATTTTCCTTGGCTCAGATGGAGGGAAGCTCGGCAAAGCTTGCGTGGGGAAGGGAAGGAATCTCCCTTGTGCTGACAGGAGACAATTTCCAGCAGTGGTGATGAGTCGGTGTGGGCTCAAGCTGCAGGCTGGGCTGTAAACGCTGCTTTATTACCGAGCAATCACGGTGGTGAGGTTCCCCTTTGATCTGAGAGTCCACTCAAGCAAGGCAAAATGAGAACACTTAGTGCAAGATGATATAACCAGTTATATATACACGTGTTTACAAACCCTTTGGAGAATGTGAAATGTGAGAAACCCTCTTCTGAGATGTTTTGTTTTTTTTTTCTCTGAGGGAGTAATTATTTCCTCAGTTAGTAAAATCCGGTCAAAACCTGACTTCTGTGTCTTTCTTGGAGGGTGAACAAAATTCTGGAGATGTTTTCAAAAGCTTCCCTTAACAGAGTTTTGTGAGATTGAATGATGGTAATGCGTTTAGGGACTGGTAATTGAAGATAATTCCAATGAATTAGACTTTGCAGACGTTAATGATATGCTAGAGGAAGTCGGCTTATGAAGATCTGTGCTGTGTTCTTTTTTTTGTCTTGATCTATTGAATAGCTTCTGTAATTGTCTAATACATATTCTGTCAGTATTTGGGTTTCTTAAGTATTTGCAGCCTGAAGAAACCAGCCTGTGAATTTTCAGGCAGTGACTATGATTAGTTTTAAGGCCACTACATGAAAATAATGTGCTTTTCACAGTAGCATCTGCAAGGGATGTCTAACTTTGCACATAAAGACTAAGTAATCAGTCCTGGCTTGACTTTTTATGGATGAATATTCATACAAAACTCTAATCTCAAACTATTATAGAAAGTATTTCTTATTCTGGAGAATCAGCAAAGGTTGCTCTGGTGTATTCCATTTTCCCCACTGCACTCAGGAGGACAGCCTTGGAGAAAGAACTTGCAAAAAAAAATAAAAAATGCTCCTGGCAACATATCCTGATAGGATTATTCTTGCACCACCAGCCCTGCTGAGTTAGACATTGCCCTTCCTTGTGCAGAAAGGTGGGCTTGGTGCATTTGGTTATGCATTAAAATGTTTGCTGATGATAGCCAAATGTTGTTTTCCTCTGTTGTTGTTCTTCACAGAGACAGAGGCAACGGATCTGTTTAATTCTGATGGGAGATAACATTCAGGGTCAACATGGTTTAAAAACTTGGGGATCTTTTAATAGGACCTTCCAAGCTGGACCGTGTAGCTTTAGCTCAGGCCAGGCTGAAGTTTGTGTCTATCTGACCACATCAGTGAGTTTTCTCAGTGAAAATCATTTCTTGCAGCAGTGTCAGCCCATCACAGAATATTTGCACACTGGCCTGAGTGATCTCTGTCCCCAGGAGGTTTTGAGTTTTGTGCTTTTGTGGTGACTTGGTTGTTAGTGTTTGGTTTTGAAAGCTGTTAGTGCTTGCTGTCTTGCCCATTACCTATTTTGTGTGTAGAACCTGCTAATCAGAGATGCAGCCATCACAAATCAGATGTGCCCTGTGTCTTTGCTGTGCTGTGAATCTGCTTCTTAGTGCCTGTTTTCTTCCCAGCACCCCTGGTCCCAGCTGTTATATTTTCCATTAGCTCTGAAGGCTTCTCTACTGCTATTTATGCACATACCCCCTTAGCTATTTACTTGTTTAATGTATCTGTATTCAAAAACATGAAGCTAATGTAAGTATATATGACTTTTTTGCCTATCAGTAGATCAAAATACAAGTTAAATCAGATAATGCCACCTCTCCAGTTTAACAAAATGAAGTATTTCCTACTAAAAACAGCAGCAGGCGTGATTTAACAATGTAATCTGATCTAATATTAGTAACAGGCTGTGCCTTTAGGGAGTAGTATAATATCCAATCCACTGAATAAAATCTGTCTCACATAAAATTCTGGATCCCTTTTATAAAGATGGCTTCCCAGAATTGTTTCAGTAATTGCATAAAGACCCATGATTTCCTATGTATTTTTCCCAGTAATGAATAGAGAAATTATGTTGGCCCCCAAAATACAAAGAACGATGAAATAGTGCTGTCTTCCAAAGCTGTTCCCTGATGTCACAAGCACCTTCACCTCTCCACCTTACCTCTGGAGCTTTCTATTGCTCCTCATGTGTCCAGGCAGGAAAATTCCCATCAGGTGAGTTTGTCATGCCCAGATTGCCATCTGTGATTGCACCACCACATCTTCCAGCAGGAGCCAAAATCTTGCTCTTGCTTATTTTCCAAGTAAAGCTGCAAGGGGGGGGAAAGATGGTCCCAAGAAAGCCAAGAGGGTTTTAGATAAGACCACGCTTTATGGAAAGAAGGAAGCAGGAAACTGTATGGAATATTTAACTTAGGTAGGGCATGGGAGATTTAACTTAGGCAGGGCTGGAGTTTTGAAGCCTGTGTATGTCAGGCTTTAATAATTTCTGGAATTTTGTATACATACCGAGGAAAGGGTGCAACAAGTCATTATTAACCCTTCCAAAGTCAAGCTGCTCACACCCTTCCTTTTATGTTTTGGATTGTGGTTTGGATATTTATTTGTTGGGGGAGTAGAAGATGTCAGATTTTCAGCATTAAGAATAGAAAAGCTGCCAGCGTCATCTGTTTCTCTTGATGAATTTGTGTTTAAAACATCGTGTTTTGGCTTAAACAGCAAGGCAGAGGTTGTAAAAGACATCAGCTGACTTAACAGTGTGTGAAGAGTCCTGAAAGCAGGCAGAAGTTTGTGTTGGAAGAAGTGGAAAAATGCTGTTTCTCTGTGTGAGGTGGATTGCTCCCTATTGTTTTAATTCACAACGTGCTGCAGAATGACTTAGCCATGCCCAGACCTTGCTTCTGTGGCCTAAATTGTGTGGTAGTTTCAAAAGTAGGTCATGATGCAAAAGCACTGTGCTGTTTCCAGTGGCTCTTTTCTCT